>JAHHFK020004190.1:0-15000 GCA_024533555.2 Aedes koreicus
TCTTGATGAACGACGCAACTTCCCAGCAGGCAGTACGAGAACTATAAATCTCCCCATTCACGGCCAGTCCGGAGCGAAAGAAGAGCGGCTTTGATATTCCCTTTTCGCTGATTGTCAGCCACACCTTCTTGGGGAACTTGGCGTGTGAAAGGGGGGTAAAATACGGAGTGCCCTGCCAGTCGTTGCCATCCAGGGTGAGATAGGACTCGTCATCCATCACCACCGCCACGTCGCGATTCACCGGGAAAATCGAGTTGACCATCTTACGCAGCCGCTGCCGCTGCTTCATTGCCTGCAGATCCGAAACCAGTGGACGCGACTTCCGCTTCCTGACATGTATGTTAATGTTCTCCAGGTACTTTTTCACTGTTTGGCCAGTTTAATCGAGCTCCCGGCCAAGCGCACGCAGCGATGTAGCCACTTTTCTTTCGGTCATCCTCTTCAGCATCCTTTGGAACTTCTTGTCGCTTAGGGTCGTCGGCCGTCCGGAACCGGGCTTTCTTTCGATGCTCTGAATGTTGTCTAATAGTGCCAAGATGTTGTAGATGCCGGAACGGGCGTATCCGGCGTCCAAAAAGTGTCGCACGATATCTGTTTTCGACGCGGTGGGGTGCCGTTCTTTGAACGCGCACACTTCTGAACAGAGTTGCTTCACTGTTTTTGCCATCACGGTTAGAGTTCGACTGATAGAGCTGTCAAATTTTGTCTACTGACTCATGGGTTACTATGATTGATGCTGCATGGGTAGTTTTGTCAGTGCGGTTGAAGGTGAAAAATCGGCAATTATTGCCCATTTTTTTTAATGCAAACGTTACTGGTTGCCGGGAATTTGTCTAAAGTCTGCTTTTACGTGTGTTTCATCGTCCATGATGCAGCAGTGTGGTTTCGTCAATATTTGTGTGTACAGCTTACGCGCACGTGTTTTAGCTGTCCTATTCTGTTTTTCATTGCAGTTTGGAACTTTCTGTACATGGAATGAATGGAGCCCGGCTCGTTTCTTGGCTTTGAATTTTCATCTTTCCGATGGCTCGGTGCGAAAGAAGTGGGTTGTCAAGGTGCGTGTGCAAAATGTTCTCGTGCACTTGCTGTTCCTTCGACTCCATTTTCGAAACTACGATACATTTCGTAGCCGATATTTCATTACGACAAAACGAGTCCGACAGAGCTAGACTTCGCGAGCTTGATTTGGAGTATAAAGCCCTGCTTTCAGCAACGCATGAAAGCTATTTGATCAAGATACAGACAACCGTCAAGCAAAACGCTTCTTGTTTCTGGGATTACATCAAGCAGCGGAAAGCTAGTCACGGCGTTCCTGGCTCTGTCAACTTCAATCGAACTACTACTCAATCTAGCTCAGAAGCAGCCAATCTCTTTGCCACATTCTTCGAAAGCGTGTTTAGCAAAGCTGTTCGACAACGCAAATAAGCAGCTGTTCATCACGCTACCTAGGTCCGTCACTGGACGGATCAGTCAGTCAACTATAGCTGTCCATCGGTCACTCATCGTTGACCACTATCACTGTTCCCAGATTGAATACTGTCGTCTACCTACACGCATGCACGGGAGAGGTTGGAGATGGAGAGGGCATGCAAGGCCATACGGAGTGCATGATTGACCATTCGACTGTGCTGGTCCGGAAAAACTAGTGATACAATTTAAAATGTTAGTGCCGTTATTAAATCAAGTTAAAAAATAAATTAAGTTAAACTAGTGGTGTTTTTAAACGGAATAAACTTTGTTTGTTTGATAACGTATTCGGAGTGCTTTGTGGTAGAGCAATAAAGAAACTCGGTGTGGTGCTATGGAAGGCCTCGAAAATTTGGTATAAGATCGACGGGGAGTCGAACATGGTCCTTCGAACCGGATTGAGCGTCGAGAGGAATCCGCTCTGAACAAGAAATTCTCATCAGGTCAACCATTCCTATGAGCTACATTAATTGATGTGTATGGCGAACGCGCCATCTTCGAAGTCGCTGTAGATTAAACATAATACCAGGCATTGTCATGCCTCACAAAGGCTGATCAGCGATTGTGAACCAGCACGTGAAGTGGTTATATTGAGTGGGCAATTACTCTCGATCGATGACCCCGAGACCGATCGACAAATAAAAGCGAGCAACCATCGTCGCAGCGTAATTGTCTTGAAACAATCGACACCACCATTGAACCACAAACAATTCATCGAAGGAACAACATCCCACCATCACATACCGGAATGTCAGCTGCAGAGAGGAAATGGCGTGGTTTGAAGAACCGCAAACGGAGCATTCTCTCATCAATATCGGCGATTGGAGCCTTCTTATCGAGTTATCAGGCGGAAAGAGATAAGCGCGAAGTGCCTGTGCTCTTGAAAAACCTGATCGCTTTGTGGACGGAGTTCAACACCGTTCAAGGCGAATTGGAGACGTTAGAGGAAGCTGACGACATTTTAGAGGGATACTTAAAGGAGCGCACAGATACAGAGCGGTTATACTACAAGGTAAATGGTACGTTACTCCAATTAAATCAAAATGATTCGTTGCCCATTGTTCAATTAAATGAGATTAAAAAAAAGTCGCGCATATAAAAGTGTGTGATTATATTTTCGGTTTTGTGGGGGAAAGGGGGAGCTGGGGCTCAATTTCCTCTTTTGTGAATTTGCGCGCACGTGTAAATACAATTGGCTCAAAATTAATAAATGTGCTTTTTGCGCGGTGCGGTGTGGGAGGGGTTGAAAATTATACAAAAATTAAAAGAAACTGATGAGTAAATTGACCGGAAGTGACTAAGGATAACATAGGATAACGTGTAATACGACTTTGTACCTGTGGTGGCTGAAAATTAAAACAATTTGTATAAATTTTTTTTTTTATATTTTAATTGATTCAGTTTGCTTTAAAACCGCCAGGGCAACCTTATCAACCTTAACGAATTTTTATAAGTTGATGTGGTGATGTGGTTCGAAGTTCTATCAGGAATTTTAAAGCTTTTGAAGGCTCTCGGTGGAAGGTCAGGTCGGACGAAGAGTGGGGGAGGCGGTTGTGAGGTGGTGTGGGGTTGTTGTTCAAAGTGCGGTGTGGAGGGGGGGTTGGTGGAAATGTAATTAGGTGGGCCTTTGGTGTTTGATACCGCGCAATCTTATGGTGTCTGTTTGTTAAAACGTTCGGTGGAGGAATTGAGCGGAACAAACGGGAAAATTGTAATGGTTTTGGGGACTTTGTGGTTTGGTTGGTTTTGGGGCGAGGCGGGCGATTGGGGCGTGGGTGATGTGAATTATAATTACTTTTAAAGGGTGATACGGTCAAAATTTGGTCAAGGGAAAACGCGTGTAAATCGGTGAAATCGTTTATTTAAAAAATCAAATTAAATTTCTTTTTCAAGTTCAATTAGTATAAAATTCAGGAAAAATATTCAGTTAAACAAGCTTCCGCTTTTCCAAATCCGAATTGCCGGGCCTTACGCTTGACCCCTGCCATCAGATTTTGTACAGCCACCTTGTCCACCTTCTTCGCCGCAGAAAGCCAGTTTGCCTTGAACTGCTGCTCGTCCTTAGCAGTTTTTTTGGTCTTCTTTAGGTTCCGCTTGACAATAGCCCAGTATTTCTCAATTGGGCGGAGCTCTGGCGTGTTGGGAGGGTTCTTGTCCTTGGGAACCACCTGCACGTTGTTGGCGGCGTACCACTCCATGGCCTTTTTACCGTAATGGCAAGATGCCAAATCCGGCCAAAACAGTACGGAACAACCGTGTTTCTTCAGGAAAGGCAGCAGACGTTTATTCAAACACTCTTTCACGTAAATTTCTTGGTTGACAGTCCCGGAAGCTATGAAAATGCTGCTTTTCAAGCCACAGGTACAGATGGCTTGCCAAACCAGATATTTCTTTGCGAACTTTGACAGTTTCGTGTGCTTGAAAATATCTGCTACCTTTCCCTTCCTTTTGCCGTATAAAACTCCTGTCCCGGAAGCTGCTTGTAGTCGGCTTTGACGTAGGTTTCGTCGTCCATTACCACGCAGTCAAACTTCGTCAGCATCGTCGTGTACAGCCTCCGGGGTCGCGCTTTGGCCGTCGTATTTTGTTTATCATCGCGATTTGGAGTCACTACCTTCTTGTAAGTCGATAGTCCGGCTCGTTTTTTGGCTCGATGCACGGTTGTAGACGATACACCCAGCTTATTTGCGGCATCTCGGAGAGATAGGTTAGGGTTTCGCTTGAAACTACCGGCAACTCTCTTTGTCGTCTCAGCGGCTTCTGGTTTTCGATTTCCCCCCGATCCAGACTTCCTGGCTGTCGACAAACGTTCCCCAAACACTTTAATTACATTTGTAACGGTTGATTTGGCATCTTTTAGCGATTTTGCCAACTTTGCGTGCGAGTAGCTCGGATTTTCGCGATGCGCGAGCAAAATTTTGATACGCTGCTCTTCTTGCTTGGACGGCATTTTGACAACTGAAGAGTGAATTCCAAAATCAAAATAGGAGCAACATTCTCACACACACACCTTCAAAATGAGGGGTGTTCAGGTTTTTTAAATGCAAAATTGAAAGAAATACGTCAAGTTGATATTGACCAAATTTTGACCGTATCGCCCTTTATCACCAGTTATGATGCGTTCCATGAATGTGGGATCGCTATCTGCGTTCGCAATCATCTGTTTAGCGACCTCAACTCGATGCTGTTTTTGCAAAAAATTCAGCTCTTTTGGAACAAGTCGTGCTTCAATGCGTTTCATGCCCAGAATTTCCGTCAAAATGTGTTCGGTCGATCCAAATGAGATATCAAGGAGTGCAGCTATCTCCCGAATGCTAATTGAGCGGTTTTCCATAACTAAATTCTTCACGGAAGCGATGTTTTCATCGGTAGTTGAGGTCGATGGTCGTCCAGAACGCGGCATGTCACTCACGCTTTCACGGCCTTCTTTAAAGTCTTTGTGCCAAACAAATGTACGATTTTGTGACATAGAGTCCTCACCAAAGGCTTTTTGCAACATTCTGAGCGTTTCCGCTGCAGAAAATCCGTTTGCAACACAAAATTTCACACAAACGCGTTGTTCCAATTTTTTATCCATGGTAAAAATCGCCGAGCGTCTATTTTTCGACTAACAAAAGCAGTTGTCAAAACAAAACTAATGGATAATTTGCTCTCACACTTTGACAGAATATCAGAACTAGTGTTGCCATCTTACACTAAAAAGATTTTACCGAAAAAATAAAGGCGGCCTTTTTAAATTGAAAATTACCGGAACTTTTTGATCACAAGGTACAATCACTTTTCGAGTTTCCTTGCATGAAGCGTGAGGCAGCCGCGGACTTGCACACACTTATTGACAAATTCCAGGCAAATGTGAAAATTTTGAAGCAACTTGGAGAAGCGACTGAACACTGGGATGTGCTACTGATTCACTTGCTTAGCACACGGTTGGATGTTGTTACGAAACGAGATTGGGAAGAGTACGCAGAAGCGAACGATACGACCAAGTTTCAGCAATTCGTTGAGTTTCTTCAACGTCGAGTCAATGTACTGGAGACGGTCAACAGCAAGTCAACGGAGATAATAGGATCAGCACGAAGACCAAACCCACCTCGTTCAGCAAATCAAGAGCTCTACAGCAAGCGCCACGCCAATGCCCAGCCTGTTCTGATCAACATTCCCTCTACCAGTGCGCAGTGTTTTCAAACATGTCGGTCGATGAAAATGAGCAGGTAGTTCGGCGCAATCAACTTTGCAGAAATTGCTTGCGGCGAGGTCACAGAGCACGGGAGTGTATATCGGAGAGCAACTGTCGTAAGTGCAGAGGGCGGCACCATACGCAGCTGTGCTATGCCTCAAGAGCGGAGGGAAGTAGCCATCCAGCATTGGTACGCGCGAGTGAAGAAAGCAGCAACAACGAACAACTTTCTTCTGACCCAGTGGTGTACACCGGTATAACAAGCTGCACTTCTTTAGACAAATCGAGAATGAAAGTCCTACTAGCTACAGCCATTGTCATCATGGTGGACGACAGCGGGGTACAACATCCTGTGCAAGCATTGCTTGACTCAGGAAGCGAATGTTGTTTTGCAACGGAAATGGCTGTCCAATGCATGAGGGTTCATCGATGTAAGGTAAATCTGCCGATCGCTGGGATCGGTGAAGCTGCTACAGAAGTTCGCTGCAAGTTTCAGTCCACCATTAAATCCAGAATCTCCGACTATGCTGCCACAATCGAAGTCTTCGTCTTGCCCAGAGTCACCGTAGATCTGCCATCAATATCTATAGATGCCTCCAGCTGGTCACTTCCAACAGGAATTCAGCTAGCTGATCCGTCCTTCTATCAATCCGGAGCCATCGATATTGTGCTAGGGGCAGAGGTATTTTTCGATCTCTTTAGCGTAGTAGGCCGCATTCCATTGGGCGAATCTCTTCCGTGCCTGGTGAATTCTCTTCTTGGTTGGGTGGCTAGTGGCAAGGCTCCTCAAGAAAGGTCGCAATCACCCATGATCTGCAACGTCGCTACTACCGCTGACATACAACGCAGTATGGAGCGGTTTTGGGCCATCGGGGATGACTGCGATGACCTCTCTCCTACTGAAGTTTACTGCGAAAGGTTTTTCTCTGACACTGTTGTTCGGTGCGAAGATGGACGGTACATGGTGCGCATTCCATTCAAAGAAGTAGTTCTCAAAAGGTTAGAGAACAATAAAAGCACTGCACTTCATCGTTTCCGTTTAATCGAGAATCGTTTGGGACGCGATCCAAGGTTAGCCATGGAATACAAAAGGTTCATGGACGAATATGAAGAATTGGGTCACATGGAACGCATCGACGAGTCTGAAGCAGTATCTGGGCCTGCTTACTTTCTTCCCCATCATCCCGTCATTCGGGAGGACAGCAGCACCACCAAGGTTCGCGTTGTATTTGACGCCTCGTGCAAGAGTGCCAGTGGAGTTTCCTTGAACTAGTTGGCCCGATTGTTCAGGAAGACTTAAGAGCAATCACGATGAGAGCATGCTTACATCCGATCATGATTATCGCTGACATCACCAAAATGTATCGGCAATTCAGGCTGGCTCTCGAAGACTGCCGTTTTCAGTTGATTTTTTGGCGCCGATCGCCTGCAGAACAAATTAAAATATATAAGTTGAAAACTATGACCTACGGCACTGCTTCAGCGCCGTATTTAGCAACAAGAGTGTTGAAACAAATCGCACAGGATGAAAGCACAACATTTCCGCTCGCAGCAAAGGCAACCTGTGAGGATTTCTACGTTGATGACTTCATTTCAGGAGCAAAAACAGTCGCCGAAGCCATAGCACTGCGAACGCAGATGGAAGCGATGTTTAATTCAGCAGGAATACAGCTTCGGAAATGGGCGAGTACCTGCCCTGAAGGGCTCGAAAGCATACCATCAGATCATCGCGCATTGGGACCATCAGTAGATTTTGACAATAATCAGTCCATAAAAACACTCGGTCTGCATTTGGAGCTCTCTTCTGATCAATTGAAATATATTGTTCCTGCCTTCGACACACTAGTAACAAAGCGCAGTTCACTTTCGAGGATCGCCAAGTTGTTTGACCCACTTGGCTTGGTAGGCCCTGTTGTAGTCGTAGCAAAAGTCTTCATGCAAGCACTTTGGGTTCTTAAGGACGACAACAACAAACCATACGGATGGGAGAGAGAGTTGCCTGACGACATGAAACGCCGCTGGATTGAATAGTGCTCCGAACTTCCTCGGTTGAACGATTTGCGTGTCAATCGATTCATTCTGCTTCCTGATTCTACGTCTACCGAGCTCCACTTCTTCTCGGACGCATCTCTTGTTGCGTATGGCACATGTGCGTACATCCGATCATCAAACGCAGTCGGAGAAGTCAAGGTTACTCTGCTCACGTCTCGTTCGAAAATAGCACCGCTTAAGCAACAAAGCATTCCACTTTTGGAGCTATGTGGTGCATTGTTAGCCGCTGAATTCTATCGTAAAATATCTGCTGCTTTACGAATCACGTCCAAGGCGTACTTCTGGGTTGATTCAACATCCGTTCTAAGTTAGCTCAAGGGAGCACCGTCAACCTGGTCTACTTTCGTCGGCAACCGCGTTGCAAAAATTCAGCAACTTACCGAACACTGTGATTGGAATCATGTCGCTGGTCGCGAGAATCCAGCTGACATCATCTCTAGAGGATTAGCAGCAGCAGACTTAATCCAGTGTACGCTGTGGTGGGAAGGTCCTTCGTGGCTTCAAAACAACAAGGAATCGTGGAGAATTCATGTTAGTGAAGGCATAGATCCCGATGCGGCGAAGGAAGCCAGAAAGACCTCACTCGTAATCGCCTCACCTTCGATAACTTTCGTCGAGGAGTACGTCAGTCGGTTCTCAAATTATCATCACATGCAACGGATTACCGCCTACTGGAGAAGGTATTTCACAAATTTACGTCTGGCGCAAAATGAACGAGTTGTCTCAACACCGCTATCCACTTCGGAGATTCGTAGCGCTGAATTAGCTCTTGTGCGACTGGTACAGATGGACACCTTTTCGACTGAATGGATGGCTGTTAAGGCAAATCAGACAGTTTCATCTCACTCGCGACTCCGATGGCTTCATCCAATCATCGATTCCAACGACATTTTACGAATTGGTGGACGAATAAGTCGATCTTCTCATCCTTTCGATTCCTGCCATCAAATTATTCTTCCAGGATCACATCCACTAACGAAACTTAAGGTTCGGAGTGAGCATGAACGTCTTCTTCACGCAGCAGTACAGCTTCTGATCAACACCATCTGGCAGCGATTTTGGATCTTGGGAGGCAGAAATGCTGCCCGGCGCGCTGTTCACAAATGCGTCACATGTTTTCGAGCAAGGCCGAAAGCCGTCGTACAGTTTATGGCCGAACTTCCATTTCAGCGTGTCACCGCTTCACGGCCTTTCTCCGTAGTTGGCATTGACTTTTGGGGCCCAATTTATCTCAAACCACGTCACCGTAGAGATGCACCACAGAAAACATACGTTTCAGTGTTTATTTGCTTCTGCACAAAAGCCGTTCACCTGGAGCTTGTCGTCGACTTAAGTACGGCAAAATTTCTGCAAGCTTTTCGTCGCTTCGTGTCTCGTCGGGGTCTGTGTGTCGAAATATTCACTGACAACGGCAATGTTCAAATAATGGAATCCACTGGCATTTCAATCCTCCTCATAAATCTCACTTCGGAGAATTATGGGAAGCAGCGATCAATTCGGCGCAGAAGCATTTCGTACGGGTGCTAGGTGACCGAAAACTAGCCTTTGATGACATGGAGACCCTTTTGGTACAGATCGAAGGCTGTCTGAATTCTCGCCCGTTGACTAAACTCTCCGATGACCCGTCGGATCTCCAAGCATTGACACCGGGTCATTTTCTCGTTGGATCATCTTTAAAGTCCGTTCCAGACTTCGACTACGAGTCGATCCAAATGAATCGTCTGCACAAATGGCAGCAGATCCAGAAAATGCTCCAGGACATCTGGAAACGTTGGCATGTTGCCACCTCGCAGCAGATGGATCAAACCACCAGTAGAGTTAAAGAAGAATCAAGTCGTCATCATCGTGGATGAAAACCAGCCGCCAATGCGTTGGCTCATTGCAAGAATCCACGAGCTTCATCCAGGACGAGATGGCGTTGTTCGAGTTGTCACCTTGCAGACAAGTTCCGGTCTGCTTAAACGTCCTACTGCAAAGATTTGTGTTCTACCAATACATCCACCCAACGATCAGCAACCATCCGCATCAGAAGAACCGTCCGCACGATCTGGCTAGAGGTTTCCTTTTTGGGTCAACCTTTCATCAACGATTTCGGCAAGTTGATCATTGTATTACTGAGTTTCACCATCAACCAGCGATAACAAGGACGTCACCTCAGCCGGGGCAGGATTCATCGTAGATTTTCTGCATACAAGGCCCTCAATCTGAAAGGGTTCAGGTAAGGACCTGTCCAATATCTTCACCTTAATGGAAAATCCTACCAGGTCTTTTATCTGTTCCATGTTTCACGTCAACGAGCTCGTCAACGGATCCAGCATCTATAATCTCCAGAAATAGTCATTTCTGCCGGGGCAGGATGTTCGACAACGAAAATAAGCAGCTGTTCATCACGCTACCTAGGTGTCACTGGGCGGATCAGTCAGTCTACTATAGCTGTCCATCGGTCACTCATCGTTGACCACTACCACTGTTCCCAGATTGAATACTGTCGTCTACCTACACGCATGCACGGCATCGGAGATAATTTCTGCGAGAGGTTGGAGATGGAGTCAGTGCATGCAAGGCCATACGGGGTGCATGATTGACCGTTCGACTGTGCTGGTCCGGAAAAACTAGTGATACTTTTAAATTGTTAGTGCCGTTATTAAATTAAGTTAAAAATAAATTAAGTTAAACTAGTGGTGTTTTTAAGCGGAATAAACTTTGTTTGTTTGATAACGTATTCGGAGTGCTTTGTGGTAGATCAATAAAGAAACTCGGTGTGGTGCTATGGAAGGCACCGCAAATTTGGTATAAGATCGACGCGGAGTCGAACATAGGCCTTTCGACAGCTCAAGCTTCATGATTTTTCATGAGAAGTATACGTGAAACCTTGAAATGGATCAATTACCTTATGCTCTCGGGAATCCAAATGGCTCGCGGGAACCTTTTATGCCTATTGACAGCTCAAACTTCATGACTTTTTGTTAACAATCTACTTCTAGTCATTAAATGGACGAATGACCACATTGACCATTCCGGGACAACCCGGATATTTCGGGGGAACCCTTCAGGAGAAGACAAATACAGTTTTTCACCCGAAACATCCCAAGTAACAATTTTAGTTTTATTCCAGCCGTATAGTACTCGTCCTGACTTTGTTGATAAAACTACATTCAAAACTGTTTTGTCTTCCAGAGGTGTTCCTTCTCTAAAGCCGAAAATTGTACAAAGTGGTCCACTCTATAGACGGTTGTGAAAACAAGTTAATAAAACCATTATAGAACCATACAGATTTTGAAAATATTCTAGTGATAGATTCTATGACCACTTGAGAACCTTCATAAAACCTATTGGCTGCCATGAAAAAACAGAATGCGGCCAAATGGCCACAGCTGTCAAACTTCACTGTGATATCATGGTTGGTTTTTGTTGTTCTGCTTTGTTCGATTCCCTGCTCTTCTGATTCATTTAGCAATAAAAAAAAGGTCTAGTGTTGCGAGAAATTTTGTTTGATAGCAAAATATCCAAAACAAATTGTGTTTTCTACAGCGTATTATGCCCCAAATTATATGCGCAATTATTTTTATGGTAAATATTGGCACGATAAGAGCTGAAATTTAATGCGCCTCGGAAATTATACGAATTAACAACAGCATAAATCAAATTAAAACAAATGTATTCGATCAATTAATCATGAATTTCCTGAAAAGTGCTTGCAATTGGATGATATTATCTAAAAGAATGCCGAAATTAGTCTCTGATCTACAGTTTATTTGCATACCATTTGATGCATTTATTTTTCCACATTTCAATTATTTCTTATATATCAATATGGTGATTGGAAAAAAATCACAATTTTGCCATAAAGCCAATTTCTCTTCGCAATGGCTATCACATAACTATTTGGTCTTCTGGTGACTTCCTTCAATACCAATTTGCCGTTTAATGCATTTACTGGAGGCAAAATGGTTTTAAAATTCTTTTTCAACTGACCATACTAAGATAAAATCAATAAGTCCTAAAACGGCATTTCAATAAAGCATTTTATGAGTGCATAAAGTCGAAATAAAACCTTTAATAGGACTAAAAGGAATTTGAAAAACAAGGTTTTAAGATTGTTGTAAACAAGCTGTGTGGGTTCTCATAAAACTGATTAAAATATGAAACCTATTGGCACCACATGGTGCTATAATAAAACCAAATTGATTTCAAGTGGCTTTCATAGAACTTTACTGAAACTTAATAAAGCAGGGTGGTGTTAGCAATGTAACTTGGGATGTCGATGTTACTAAATTTCGACCATGCATGAAGATATTTACATAACAGCTATGGTCACTCAGGCAAGCTTAAAGTCATTGTCAAAGGGAGCCAGGTCTATTTCACATTTACTATCTTATCAATGCCCAACATGTGCTGTTTTCATTATTCGCAAAGTTGGTAACAAAATTAAACATCTTCAGTTTAATATATTCATGAAGCCGGCAATGTAAATAAGAATTAATTTTATCAACTGTCTGGATAACAACTGGGGTGGACCACGCCCTCGCCCAACCACGCTACGCCAATGCTTATAAATGAGTAAAAATGATAAACTAAGAAAGCTATGTCAATTGGATCAGTTATTATTTGATTTTGAAAACTCCCCAAGTAACCATAAGCATTAAGCTAAAGTCCGATAATAGCATTATATCAGCATTAATGTTGCTTAAAAGTTCTATATAAGCATATGTTTTGCTGGCAAGCTTCATATTAGCATCATAAATGCATTCAAGCTCCAACAAAAAATAAGCATTATCGCTAGCATTATATGCGCATATAAGGCTGTTATAATGCATAAAAGTATTTATCATATTCACAGTCTACATGCTTCATATCTGCATTAAGTGCTCATATAAGGCTTTCATATAATGCTTAGAACTTGTTTACAAAAGCATTGAAAAGTAATTTGGAGTCATCAATAACCAGCATGACCGGGAATAAGTGATTTGTTTTAAGTGGAAATTATAGACGTAGAGTGAAATTGTATCGAAACTACGATACTTCTAAACTTAACAAACCTGATCATATTGATGATTACATCTACGTCGTTCTATGCCAAATTTGTTCGTAGGATTTGAAGATGAAAGCTCTAAAAATGCTGGAGCAGCTTATAGACAGGCACTGGTAGCAAATGCAGTGGGCCAACCATGCATTGATACCTTTGTTTAAGAAGCTGTACAAGAAATTTTAGCAAAATATTACTTTACTCATACTAATACACCCAATACTAAAAATATGAATTTACACTAAGGGGTTTGTTTATAGCTTATCATTGCATGCATTTTTCCTCCTCTTTTTGCTAATACCATCAATAAGAAGAAGCAAAAGATGAAATAGTTCGTGAAATAAATCAGAAACAGACAGCAGATAAATGCAGAATAATTGCATTTGCAGTGCCAAAAACGGGCCATGAAAACTGACAGTTATGTTAAGGTGCATTAATATAGCATTACTAATGCTTTTTACGAGCTGTCACTTCTGCATTATATAAGCACGTTATTTCGCCTTTCTTAGCATTATATTAGCATTATATCTGAATAAAGAGCTTCAAGGCATTTAAGCGCTGCTTTATATGCAGATATAATGCTGATATACTGCCACGTTTAGTGCTTAATGGTTACTTGGGTCACGAATTCTACTACCGTGTTATTTACGGAATTTGCCAGATCTCGGTAATTTCGGTAACCAGGTCGGTATTCAAGTTCGTGAGCTTCCAGAATCAGCAAAATGGATCCAATTGATATTGCTTTCTTTGTTTACTATTTTTACTGATTTATTTATATGCACATTGGGACGTTTTAGAATATATCAATGTGATTTGAGAAAAACTAAAGAAAAGCATTCAATTTTACCAGTAATCAGCCCTGGGTGCCACAAGGTGCTCCTCTTGGCCCTTTACTATTGATTATACTGCTGTTTTTTAAACATCTGATTGAACCTATATTGCGTGCGGGACTAATTCTCATCACCAATCGCTATTACTTAACCGTACAAGAACCAAATGACTTCAAATTCTGTTTATGAATAGTTTCACATAGACACTAGTCATGTAAAAAAAAAAATCAAATCATTCGGTGTCAATACAGCTGAGCAATAGCGATTGGCGACAGGAATTGGCCCACTGACGAGTTGGCCCCGCACCCTATGCTGACGACATGAAATATGAAGCTGTCGCCAAGGCTTCAAGTTTTCACAGCATATTTACATTTTTGCGTTCACTCCACAAATATAGCTACTACAACGGTTAAAAAAAATACTTGTCATTTGCCGCCTTATTTTACACTAAATTTGTTTACTACGATATTGCCAAATTTACCACTCTTTCTCCAATTGTTTACTTTTTTTAATCAGGTTCATTAGTTTAGCATGTACAATCAACGTTTTAATTGTGGTTCATTTTCTGAAGATCGAAACGATAATAACAAATGATGATCTTTCTGATTTTAATTCAATTTAAAAAATCGAAAATCGACATCAAAAGGATCGATCTCGTAAAGATAAATCCAAGGTCACCCAATCCTAGTTCGTATGTAAGTAAAGGCAACTGTCATTGGTCTCCTCCTAAAGGGTTCTTCCGGGGCATCCGGATTGTCCCGGAATGGCCAATATGGTTATTGGTCCATTTCATGGCTATAAGTAGACTATTCATGAAAAATCATGATGTTTGAGCCGACGAAAAGCATGATTTGATGAAAATTTGTATCTGTCGCCGCCTCACGGATCACGACAAAACATGCCCTCTTCCGGAACAGATTCCGTGTGACCAATCGGGTCAAAATGGGCAGTACTCACCAGAAACTAAAAATTGGGACTCTAATGAGCATTTTGATTGCAAAGACTTCAATTTTGGGTATATAAATTTTCCACAATGTGAATTTGAAATCCGGGTCAATATGACCCGAAACACCTTATTCGTCACAAAATGTTAACACCCATGGAAGGTTAAGGCTTTCATGATTACTCAATACGTCCACCATTTTTCTCGATCACCTTCTCCTAACGGGGACGGAATCGAGAGCATACCTTCTCAATGTATGAGTCAGTCATCGAGTTCCATGCCTTGGTAATGGAAGCCCTCAGGGCGCCAACACTGGGGTGAGAACGTTCACAGGCCTAAGCCTGAACATATGCCCATATTGAGTAATCCACAGGATTCAAGTCCGGGCTGCTAGGAGGCCAAATGTCCTTTGGCAGAATTCCATGTTTCCCTTCAGCCACGCTTGAGTCCTTTTTGAGGTATGTCACGGTGTTCCGCCCTGTTGGAAAATGACGTGTTGCTGTGC
>JAHHFK020004190.1:20000-22192 GCA_024533555.2 Aedes koreicus
GCTCGCGTAATGCATCTTGCTTCGACGGCATTTTGAACACAACTGAACAAACTGGAATAAAACAAAGCATGTGATGAAGGCCTGTACTCGAAAAAAATGCACCATTTTTATCCGTGTGTAACTTTTTTGTCCGTGGGTAAAAACTGATGATAATCTAAGTATAACTAGTTTGGAGTGAATTGTTTACAAGCAATTTCATAACAATCGGTTCAGTGGTTATTGAGATGTCATCGAAGCAAGAAGAAAATCGCCGGAGAATTTTGCGCGCCGTCATGGAAAATCCGACTGCGACCATGAGATGGATCGGAAGACAACTGGGACTCACCCATACAACTGCGTCTTGGGTGGTATAATCGTTTAAGGAGTCCCAGACGACCGGGCGGCGGGCTGGAAATGGAAGAAAATCGAAGACAGCTGACCCTGTGAAGGTCCGGAAGGTGTTGGATTATTTCAAGTGTAATCCGAACCTTTCGATTCGCGAACGCGGCTCTGAAGGCAAAGTGTTCCGCCTGATTCGTTCAGCAAACCATGAAACGAGCTGGGCTTCGTGTATTCAAGGGCAGAAAAGCACCGAACCGGCGTGATCAACAAAACACGGCGGCCAAATCCCGCGCAAGGAGGCTGCATCGATAGTGGTTAACGAAACCGATGTGTGTGGTTATGGATGACGAAACCTACATCAAGGCAGACGCAAAGCAGAACCGGGGCTGGAGTTCTACGTTGCCAAATCACGGTTTGATGTTTCGGAAGACATAAGGAAGAAGAAAGTGGACAAAATCGCCAAAAAATACTTGCTCTGGCAGGCCATATGCCAATGCGGTAAACTGAGTAAACCGTACATCACAACGGGTACCATCAACAGCAAAATTTACCGCAACGAGTGCCTCCAGAAGCGTCTGTTGCCCTTTCTGCGGTAACATGCCATTACGCGCGATCGACGTTGGATTGGTACAGAGACAAATAACGTTGTTTTTGTACCAAAAACCGCCAACCCCCCAAATTCAGCAGAGATTCGTCCGGTGGAAAGATTTCGGGCCAAAATGAAGGCCAAAGTTCGAAAATCGTCCAAGGTATTTAAGAATGAGCTGGAGTTGAAGAAAGAATGGATGAAAGTGACCAAAAAGGTTGGCTCCACATTGCACAAAATGTAATGATGGGTCTTAAGGGAAAGCTGCGGGCTTTCAGCGATGGAAAAGAAATTGAATAAAGTTATTATGCTGAAACATAATCTATGTATTAGTTCATTTCCTGAAAGTTTTAAAGAAATCCGACTTAAAATAATTTTTTGGCGAACACTTTTGTCTGGTGCATTTTTTTCGAGTACAGGCCTTATGTCAGGGAGACTGAGAGCTTTGATTCACATAATCTATTTTTTCTCGGTGCACATTTGGGGTTTGGTAATTTGAGAGTTTAACTTATTCCCATTTTTAAGTTATACCCCGTTATTAATATAAAATGATCATTGAAGATTACACTTTATTCTCTTCCTATATGTCTACCATTTGCATTTATGACTACTTCAGATGACTCCTGATGCTTGACGATATAGTCAAATGAAATGCTTTGCTATGGAGGTTCATAGAGAGGTCAAGTTATAGTGAGGATGTTCGCATACATACACATGCTTCAATGCTCGCCAGTACACTGAAATTCACAGAATTTAAATCAGGAGCTCCGCCTTGCTGGAATGCACTATTAACATCATTGTCGTAGGTATACATGTAATTCAAGGCAAAACATGATCAAAGGAATCCTTAGTACACATCTGTGTTCATTTATTTTGCCATCGCAAGCAACCAATCCGAATACAATCACCCCTGTTGAATGCTTGGTCTATAATCCCGATTAATTCAAATACACCAGTTAAACAAAACTTACACCTAGAGCACACATTTTTAAAACTAGGTTGAACGGCATGGCTGGTAAGATAGCATAGGTGTATTATTTACTTTGATTAGGGTAACGGGATGTAATGTTAGCCTAGCTCCTTCATTCAGCTTATGATGATGATGATAATGATGTTATACTACCATCTATTGAAGCAAGGTAACTTTCCATAGCAGTGGAATAATCTAAAAATCAATTTGATCAGGATTCTATAGTTGTCTGTAATCATTAAGCTCTTGTATGAAGGGCCAATAACGTTTGTGCGGGCCCGTAAGCAGAGACACTTACTTGAAACTCCGCGAATA
>JAHHFK020004191.1:0-27782 GCA_024533555.2 Aedes koreicus
TTTTGGATCGGAAACAGCATATAAAAGCAGGAAATCGATGTCTGATGCCATTTTGGAATTCAAGATGGTGGGTTCTGTTGCGTACAAAGTGAGAAATACTGTCAAATACCCTGCAATATGGATATTTTTGGATCAGGAGTGGTCAATTAATTCTTGAAATTGATGTCCGACGTTCGAAATCCAAGATGGCGGCTTCTGTTTTGAAAAAAGTGAGATATACTGTCAAATTCCCTACAATATCGATATTTTTAGAGCACAAACGGCTTAGAATGGCTGGAAATCGATGTCTGACGGCACTTTGGGCTTCTAATCTCGGAAAAATAGGAAAGACTGTCAAATACTGTACACTGCAACCAAAGAAATACGGAAGAAAGGCTACACAAGGTGCTGGAAATCAAAATTGACGTTACAACTTTTAGACTACTATAAATCAACCGAAAGGCCTTGACCTACTGAACAACATTGCTACTGTCTTCAGTAATATGGCCAGGATCTAGAGAAATTTCATGTTGGAATCAATTAATACAAACATTGTGATACAAATTAGATAAACGCCAGGTAGCTCTTGCCATTGCCAATAAATTTCCCCAAGGCGCCATCGATAAGGTGAAAATTACAAGAATATTTATTTCACATTTAAATTATATTAATTTCATCAGCTACTTGTGCCTCCATCCCGATGGGTGGAATTACATTAGTCAGGTGGTACCACCCACTTCCAGACAGTGGTGCCACTTTGAAAAGTATGATGTCATTCTACAAAACTTAGCAGCACTTACAAATTGAATAACTTTCCTAATGTCAACTCAAATTAAGTACCATTTGTTTCAAATGCTTTATGAAAGAGTGCAACGTGTTTTCAAGGTGGTTTCGATGTTTTAGCTCCACTTCAACGAAGCTTTTTTCAATAAAAACTGAAAATACTGATTTCCCCATACTGAAAAAGTCAAAATCCCATACGAAACTTCAAGTCAAGCTGAACGATTTTTAAAAAAATCTGAATCTTTTCAAGGATGGTTTTTGAAACATTTCGAAACATAATTTACAATGCAAATTCACCAATTCGATTTTTGTTTTAAATTGACAGCCTACTGTCGTAGTAAATCTCGGCCCGATTAACGTTAAATAAAAAAAATCTAAACCATCGTATAACATCCCTGATACTAGAATGAATCAAATATTGCAAGTTACGAAGTTCAAGAAAACATAGCAAAAGCTTCATTCTTGCATGCAATATTCGAGCTTAAAGAGGAAACATCGCATTCGCCGATGATGTGACCATTAATGACACTGGTTCACAAGCTATATGAAGCTACTTATTCACCGGTGTTTAATCGGGATGGTAAGAAATATTTCTTTGCAACGATATTTTTGACGGCTCGGTTGGAAGCTTGCGCTTTGATTTTTATGTAGTTGTGAGTGCTATGTACAACAAGCGCGGATAATGTGTTTTACCATAAATTAGAAAACTAGTTTGGTGTTTCAAGCTAATTTGATTTGCGTTTTGAAGTTGTCTTTATAAAACTGATCATCAAGGTTATCACAAACTGTCATTGTCGAAAACACAATTTTTATAATACACGCTTCATTGATTCGCCAAGCCAATTTAATTCATATTTCTGAAAGACTTGATTAAGGCTGCCTCAAGGGCTGCCTACATGAAAGACTAGTAGTTTATTCTTTTTTTTTTAAATTTTATTTAGGGTAAATGATCCAGCACTGTAAGAATTAACTTATTTTATTTATATTAAATCAAATAAACTACTTCCACAATATTTTTCCGGAGAAAATGTTCAATGAAAATGTTGCAAATGAAATTACATTTAAGATTGAAATGCTCTTCCACTGATTGGAATAGGTGTTCCTATAGTTGTGTTGTTTCATAATTCTTGTTCCTGTAGTTGCGGTACCGGCTGTTTAATGTAAATCCACCATATTTTCTGCCAGTCGCAAGGAACATAAACCTTTCAAAACGAATCATTGTAACTGATAGACGACAGCACAAGGGTAAACGAAGCAAAATGCGCTCTATATTTTGATAATAAAGGGCGAACACGAAATTATTGCGACACATTCAACAGGGCATAACTTTTTTACCATTGGGTAAAAATCAACCAAATTTTGCACACTTTCTCATTGATGTGTATTGTTTACATGCTGTCAAACTCGAAGTCGTGTTTTTCGATTCAACGAAAATGGAGGTGAACCAACGCGAGTCGAGAGAACAAATTCTTTCCAAACACCTGGAATTTCCTGACCTGTCGCACCGGCAGTTGGGAAAATGTTGAACATTCACCATTCAACCGTCTCCAGAGTGTTGAAGCGGTTTCAAGAGCGGTTGACGTTGGACCACGGCAAAGGAGCTGGAAGAAAACCGGGACCGGAGAACAAAAAGACGGAGTGAAAGGTGAAGCGGATGATTAAAGCAAATCCCAACGTCTCAAGCCGTGATTTGGCTAAAAAGATCGGCATGTCGCAGAGCTACGTCCAGAATGCAAAGAAGAGAGCTGGACTACATACATACAAGGTACAGAACTTCCCAAACCGCGATGAGCGGCAACAATCGACGGCTAAAACTCGGGCACGGAAGCTCTACGAGAAGATGCTGACAAAATATGGCTGCTGTGTGATGGACGACGAAACGTATATAAAAGCCGATTTTAAGCAAATTCCGGGGTTGGAGTTTTTCACCAGCAAGAGCAAGTTCTATGTGGACGACAAATTTAAGAAGAAGAAAATGTCGAAGTTCGCCTCCAAATATCTCATTTGGCAGGCCATCTGCTCTTGCGGACTGAGGAGTGAGCCTTTCGTGACAAAGGGCACAGTAAATGGCGAGATCTACAAATCTGAGTGCCTCGAGAAGCGCCTTTTGCCGTTCTTGCAGCAGCACGACGAAGCTCCGCTATTTTGGCCAGATTTGGCATCATGCCACTATTCTAAAAGTGTCCTGGAGTGGTATGAGGCCAATTCTGTCCATTTTGTTCCAAAGGACATGAATCCGCCAAACTGTCCGGAGCTGCGCCCGGTGGAGCAGTACTGGGCAATGATGAAGCGGGAACTTCGGAAGAGCAAGAAGACAGTCAAAGACGAGAAGGACATGTTAAGAAAATGGAAAAAAAAAACTGAGAAACTGGTACCGGATGACACTGTAAAGACTTTGATGGAGGGCATCAAGCGAAAATGCGTTCAATTTTACACTCAAGGCTCCATCGATTAACTTTTCTTTTGATTTTTGGAGTAAATATATGTATAAAACTACCCTAAAATTTTGGTTTGATTCTAAACATTATAAGAAAATTGGCATGACATTTTCGGTGTCGCAATAGTTTCGTGTTCGCCCTTTAGACACAATGTGTACTGATATTGCAACTATAGGCACAATACCCCAACAATACGCACAAAGACAACAAAATTTTATGGATATATTTTTATTTATGCGGTATTTTAACTAAATTAACGATTTAAATGTGTAAAGTCGTGACTAAATTTCAAAAATCAAAAATGCATGATACAGATAAGGATCACAAATGCATAATGAGTAATCTTTCAACCTTATTTATTAAGATAATTTTCTATGTTTGTTTTTGCATTGTTCTTGCATTGACAGTTCAGTACATTTTAAACAAGTTTTCTATACCTGGGTGTCAATCATAATGTAAAACTAAAAACTTGTAGTAAATCTTATATAACTATGAAGAGATTTTTTCCTGAAATTATAAACTATTTTGTTTGATTCTGTTAGGGTTAAAGTCTCAACATTCGTAATTCGGGGTACCTCAATAATACTGTATCAGTGTCGCAGTTCCAAAATCATTTTCAGAATTTTGTTCTAAATCCTTGGAATTGTATCTCTGGTTGTGGTACAACTTGAACAAATTGGCGGGGCATGAATCAAGGGCGGTCTAAAAAAAATTTTTTTTAAAAAAAATTTTTTTTTTTTTCAAAAAAGTTTTGTTTTTTTGTTTATAAAAAAAAATATTATATAAAATAATTAAATAAATGGCTTGAGAATAATGTGGGCGATAAATTGGCAATTATTGCTGAGTACGTCAATAAGTTTGCGACATGCATTCCAAAAATTTATTACCGAGCTTTCAACAAAAAGGAATTTTTGATATTTTGACTGATTAAGGCCAGTATCGACTTAAAAAGTAGAGAGGTTACGGAATTTTGTTCAATATTACCAAGCGGAATTTTTACAATTGATCTGCACACGCTCATTCGAATTCACCCAAATTGAGTAACTTGTACCCATTTTCATAAAACAGGCTGAAACGTCAAACCATGGGTAATGCGATTTATGAAATTGGGTAAATCCTACTCGGTTCTTCATAAATCTGGTTCAATCCATAATTAAACTGGTAGACTATAGTGAATACCCGGCAGCGTCAGTCGCCAATTTTCCAAAGTAAAGTGTAAAATTTAATAAAAACAAATTTAAAAAAGGACCATTCAGCTAATGGAGCAGATTGCAGTGGCAGTGGATACGGAAACGTACTGTGAATTGAAAGGTATTATAATTTTTTTTCTGTTTTCCAATAACTATCCAAAAAAAATCTATTCTCGAAATTCGATTTGTTCGATCAGCTAAAGCTAACCAACCACTGGCTGTTTAATGTAAATCCACCATATTTTCTGCCAGTCGCAAAGAACATACACCTTTCAATGAAACTGATTGTAACTGATAGACGGCAGCACAAGGGTAAACGAAGCAAAATGCGCTCTATATTTTGATAATAGATACAATGTGTATTGATATTGTAACTATAGGCACAATACCCCAACTATACGTACAAAGACAACAAAATTTTAAGGCCATATTTTAATTTATGTGGTATTTTAACTTAATTTACGATTTAAATAAGTAAAGTCGTGACTTAATTTCAAAAATCAATAATGCATGATAAAGATAAAGGTCCTCCCTTAGCTCAGTCGGTAAAGGCGCGGCTACAAAGCAACACCATGCTGGAGGTGGCTGGGTTTGATTCCCGGTCTGGTCTAAGAATTTTTCGTTAAGGAAAATTTCTCGACTCCCTGGGCATAGCGTATGATTGTACTCATTTTTTGTTCTTCTTTATTTTACGTCGGCCTACTTCCTCACATGGTGACAATCGCCGACGCCAGGAAGACGACTCCACCACCTGGACCCTACCTAACGACTCATAAATATGAGCCGGGACCAACGGCTTTACTTCCCTTCCGAAGGAAGACGTGACCAGATTTTTTTGCCTCAGAAGAACAACCAACGTCGACTGGAATTGAACCCAGACCCACTGGGGTGCCAAGTAGCAGTCACGCTTACCACTACACCACAGACGTCGATTTGCCACACAATCATACTAATGCAAAAATGGTACTGGCATCGAAAGCTCTTAATTAATAACTGTGGAAGTACATTTAGAACACTAAGTTGAGAGCAAGCAATAAGCTAATTGTGAAAACAATAAGCTTGAAATGCTAAAGAAGAAGAAGAAGATGATAAAGATAAGGATCTTAAATGGGGGGGGGGGGGGAAAGGGTGTACGGAAATAAAATTGCAACACACACAAATATTCGGCAAAATTCGCCCGTTCAACCAATCATCTTCAAACTTTCAGGGAGTAAAATAAAACATGTTATGAATATTTTCCCATGTTTGTTTTATTCAATTTCAATTCCATATCCAAATGCACGAACCTTCTTCTTTACACTACTCATAAGGTCCTGTACAACATTTGGACCAATTTTTTTTGCGTGGCAATCCATTTTTTCTTCATATCTTCCTCCGATTTCACTTCCTTAGGATGCTTCCAAAGTGCCTGCTTCATGATGGCCCAGTACTTTTCAATTGGCCGCAGTTCCGGTGCGTTCGGGGGTTGAGATGCTTCGGCACGAAATTGACCTCCTTAGCCTTGTACCACTCCAAAACCTCTTTCGAGTAATGGCACGAGGCTAAATCCGGCCAGAAAATCGTAGGACCATCGTGTGACCTCAGAAGAGGAAGTAGACGCTTTTGGAGGCATTCCTTTAGGTACACCTGCCCATTGACCGTTCCAGTTGTCACGAATGGGGTGCTCCGTTTTCCACACGAGCAAATTGCTTGCCAAATCATATATTTTTTGGCAAACTTTGACATCTTCTGCTTTCTAATGTCCTCAGGGACATCGAATTTATGATGAGCAGTGAAAAACTGGAGCCCCGGAAGCTGCTGGAAGTCTGCTTTTACATACGTCTCATCATCCATAACGAGGCAATGTGGTTTCGTCAACATCTGGGTGTAGAGCTTCCGTGCACGTGTTTTACCTACCGTATTCTGCCGTTCATCGCGATTAGGCGCCTTTTGGACTTTGTACGTGTGTAGTTCTTCACGTTTTTTCGCATCTTGCACGAAAGTTTTGGTTAGATTCAGTTTCTTCGCCACATCTCGAACTGAACTGTTGGGATTCCTCTTGAAAGCTTGAACTACCCGCTTGTGACTCTTAACACTATACGGAGATCCATTTTAGCCACTTTTCTTTTCCGATCGATGGTCAAACGTTCGTGGTACCGATTTAAAACACGAGACACCATAGAATGTACCATTCCCAGCTTCCTGCCGATGAGAAAGATCCGGATTTTCGAGGTACGTGCGCAAAATGTCTTTGCCCCGCTGCTGTCCTTCCAACTCCATCTTCGCAACGATTGCACATCTGCAAGTGAAACTTACACAGCGTAAACAAATACACATTGAACTAATTGCACCCGAAATTTTAATAGAAAATACCCAACAGGTAAAAAGTTACAGCCATTTAAAAGTGGTGCAATTTTATTCCGTACAACCTTTAGTAAATAGAGGGTGATAAAGAGGGAAAGAAGGGAAATTTATGGTTGAGATGAAATAGTAAAGAATGGGGTCACGAATCGAGGAGGAGGATTAAAAAAAAAATCCATGATTAATAAAATATAGAGTGTGTATTCGATAAAAATGACACAGAGAAATTTTGGAATTGGAGAGGAAAGGGAAAAAGGAAATTGGGGTAAATTTATTCATAGTGTATGTTTACATGTGAAGTTTATAGTAATTATAAGTAGGAAAGAATGGGGTTGAAGGGGAGGGAGGAAATAATTAAATAAATAAAAAAAGTTTAATTAGTATTTTTGATATTTGGAAATTAAATATATAGAGGGGGGAAAAGATGAGGAAAGAAGGAATTAGGTATGTTATGGGTATAGAGAGAAGAGGGAAAAGTGAACCGATTTGACCAGGGGCCTGGCCACCCTATCATATTTTCTAGCGTTTGACAGTATGCAAATAAGGCCCGTCTGATATTGGTTACTACGGGTACGAACGCCTGTATTGTTTACAAACAATGAATCTTTTGACGTTTGGATGTTAGAGATGTTGGCTGTAGGAAAATCTCTGTCCGTAAGGTCTCTGGATTAGACATTTGAGTTAAGACAAAGCGTTGCTAAATTCAACAGTTGCACATTGTCTTTCAAGTTGATTCATTTCGGTTTGCAGCGAAGTTTAATTGATCCAGTTGCTTTCAGGAATTGAAATTGATTTCAACAAATACATTTGATCGAATCCATGTGAGATACGCCTTGAGTTAAAGTCATGTCGTCAAAACAAGAAATCGTCCATGAAAAAAATTTGTGCACTTACAATTAAAATCCAGAGGCGTCCGGGACCGCTAAAAAGCTTGGAATTGCAAATACAACTGTGACTCCTGTGACAAAAACCTTCAGAAAGCGTCTGAGTGCTCGAAGGAAGGAAGGGAGTGGTCGTGAAAGTGGTACAATGGACAGTAAAATGGTCAGAGAAATGGTGCAACGGTTCAAAAACCGTCCAAATATGAGATGTCGCTAAAAGGTCCAAGGTATCAGTCACTTTTGTGAAGAAAACCATGAATCGTGTTGGGTGTTTACAAGGTGCAAAAGGCCCCAAACCGGAATGAAGAGCAAAACATCACTGCAAAAACCCGCGCCCGGAAACTTTACACGAAGTTGACCTGATCCCCTAGCATCCTATGCTCGAAACGTGCCGGAGTGGTACCGAGCCAACGGAGTCAATTTTGTGCCAAAAGATATGAATTCACCAAATTCACTGGAACTTTGCCCAAATGAAAATTTAATTATGAAGACGTTCGCAAACATCCCAAAAATATTAAAACAGAGCTGGAGTTGAAGAAAATATAAGTAAAAACAACAAAAACACTGGAAAATCGGGTGTACAAAATTTGATGGGTGGAGTGAAAAGGAAGGTGCAGGCATTCGGGATGGGAGATCAAATTGAATAAAACAAATCATAACTCATGAATAGTTTTTCATTCCCTGAAAATTCGGTTAATCGGTTTAATTGTGGTGAGTAAATATGTGTGCGCTATTTTTATCGTATACACCCTTCAATATTACATTAAAACCAACAGTAAAGATGCTATTGGGCCCACTCACAAAATGTGATGGTGGTATTTCATTAGGGAATCTACAATCCTGATGAATATTCTGATCTAAAGCCTGTCCACGTTAAATTTCGGACACCAAAATAATGAAAGCAAAAAAAAAAACTTTACACATTATTCAACAAAACCGATTGTTTATTTGACAATAATAGAGTGGTACACCCTTCATCAGGTTCCGTACGGTATCCTCAGATACGCCCGCCGTGACGATTCTCCGTCTTCTCTTGAAATCCTCGATACCATTTGCTTTCTTCTTAGTTTCTAAGAGTTTCCGCTTAACTAGAGCCCAGTACATCTCTATTGGGCGAAGTTCTGGACAGTTTGGTGGATTTGCTTGTATTTGACCTCTTGTACCTTATACCATTCCAGGACGGATTCCGCATAGTGATAAGAGGCCAAATCAGGCTAAAACAAAGCTGGAGAGTCGTGGCTTGTGTTAATCGGTAGCAACCCCTTTTGCAGATATTCTTTCTTATACCCAAACTTTTAGATTTTCAACCACAACTACATATGGCCTGCCAAATCAAATACTGCTTCGGGAATTTGGACACCTTCTTTGTTCGGAAATGATCAGCAACGTCGTTTATTTTTGCATTGTGGTTTAAAAAACCAGAATCGGAAGCTGTTCAAAGTCTTCGAATACGTATGTTTCGTCGTCCATTATGACATAAGAAAATGTTTTTTTTTTTTTAAAATGGTGTAAAGCTCCTTAGCACGACTTTTTGCAGTGAAATTTTGCTTGTCATCACGGTTGGCCACCTTGTTCACTTTGTACGCCTTCAGTCCTTGCCTTTGCTTCACTTTTTGAACGTATGACTTTGACCTCCCAACATCGCGTGCCACATTTTGCACAGAAAGATTGGGATTTTTCTCAATAATGGCTACCACTTTTTTGTCCATTGGTCGGGAGCATACTTTTCGATTTGTTCCACTTCCAACCTTTCGATCTACAATCAAGCGCTGGTCAAATAATTTGCAAACACAAAACACGGTACATTTCGGTAGTTATAGTTTCTTGGCAAGATCGCGTACCGATAAATTCGGATTTTGCTGTGCGTTTGCGCACTTCCACTCGAATCGACGCCATTTTACTGAATGTAACAAAAATGTAAACATGTTGTACTACGAAATAAAGTGGAGAGTTTCAGCTGTCATATAAGTGAAACGTTTCAGCAATCCATGAAATAATTCAAAATCTACACTGAAAGAAAAGTGTCCAAAGTTTAACGTGGACAGGCTTTAAAATTAATCCGTTTCCAAAAATTTGATCTTCTTATTTTAGATCAAAATAAAGAATATTACACTACTGATCGACTCTCTTTCCAAACATATAAAAGAAGAAAATGTCATCTATTAGTTTAGTTTAGAATTTCATTGCTAAATTTGACCATCTTGATCCTGGCGTTACGCAAATTAGCAGGAAGGTAATCAGTGGAGGGTTTGATGTGCTGGAAGAAATCGGCAAAAAGACGATGTCCATTCTACAAAAGAACGACCCCGGTCTGTTGAACAAGCGGTTGAACGACGGCGTTGTACAGAGTCATGTTCTCAGAGAAGCGAAGGAAAAAACTGAGGAACGGAAAAAGAATTTCAAGCAAGTCCATAAGCATTTTTATAAGAATGAAGAAACTACAATTCGAAAACCTCTTTGAGTGAAGGTAGATTTCGGAGATTTGCTCAAATGTTGGCAAGAAAATATCGACTGGATTGAGGTCGTCTGTGAGATGACCACAAATAATTTTTGAAAATGTGCGATTCTACGATGAGCTGAGCAAATTAAATAACGATTATCAAATCCGCTGATCTAGAGGCAGACATCTAACAACATTGTTTATCTCACGAGGCTCCAATAGCATTTCGGACGTTCAGAATGTTTTTACTTACGCTAGTTATTCATCCCGATTCTACAAATAGGTGCAACATAGTCAATACTCGATGTTTTTCGATTAATGAAATCTAATCAAGGTGTTAGTAGGTTAATATATGGAACTGTAGGTTATGGCAACACTGCCAGGGCGAATACCGAATCGAAGGTCGACTGCTGAAATGGCCTCACCTGTCGACTCAACACGCCTTGCAACTTGCTGGGCTGTCAAGCTGACGGAAAGAGCATCGAGACGTCACTGGGACAAGAAATTGTCAGAAATCGCCATTGTCAATTCCAACCTCACCAAATAGTGCAACTTATTGAAATTTATGGAAAGTCCTTGTTAAAAGTTTAGAAAATTATTAGAAAGCCTACCTAGTTTACATTTATTATTCCTAAACGTGAATTTATTAGTTGAATTATTTGCTACGTGCTGTAAGTAAAGAAAATCATAGAAATTAAAACGAAACGCCTAAACTTAACCTACGAATCCCATTAGAATCGTGTGCAGTCTACAGTAAGAGTAACACGGCATTGATCGTTGGGAAGAAAACCGATTTTTGTAAGTAAAGATAAGTTTTGTACCAGCATAACTAATAAAAAAAACTAAATTTCCAGCTTAAAGCTGCAGTGCAAGAACCAAAAACACACATTCTAGAGTTTGCGGGCTGCTAGAAAGAAGTCGGTCTCTGCACGCCGTGGGCTCGTAACAGGAACAATATTTATTATTCTTTTTAGGGAAACGGGGTGATGTTTTGGTATCACTTTTTTTTTGCGCATGTACTAAATATATTATTATTTTAATGATAATAAAAAAAAAAATTTTTTTGTTTGTTTTTTTTGTGTTTTTTTCCTATGGGGGGGGAAAAAATATTTTAATGAGAAATTTTTTGAAAAAAAAAAAAATCCCCCCAAAAGAGGGGGCAGGAGTGGCCAGTAATTTATTGCTAGAACTTAGAGAATTGAAGAGAAAGCATTGATAGTTCCGTATAGAGTAACGGCAGGTTATGGAAATTGAAAGATACAAGTTGAAAACGAGCGGAGGGCATATGAAGGTAGTATACAATCGGGCGCATAATCTTTTACCAAACTACTCCAGATGCAAGGGAGGCAAGGGAGAGGATACCCCCTTGACCAGATGCATCGGCCAAGTGGCCACCTTTGAATGCCACACACAAATCGGCCCGTTTTCGGGGTATTTTCCATCACTTTTTTAGTGTTTCGGGTTGAATGACAGTGATTTCTCGGCTAATGTTGGCCTAAAGTTGTTGGAAAGTGGCTGAAATACTGGCATTAACCTCTCTCTTCAGGTATCCACTATTGGATACCACTATACGATACACCTAGTATCAACCAATTTGCAACAAGGAGCGTTGCTCCAAATGTGATTGAGATATGTTCCTTTGAAAACACAACCGTGAGTCAGAAGACGATCATTCCAAATCGTTTTACCTTGAAAGAATGTCCACCATTACGGATTTCTTTTTATAAACTCAAAGATCCCTTGGATCCATGCATTTAATATGTCAAATATTGCACTTCAAAATTCTCCTCGAATCATAATCAAGTCTCATAAAAACCCGAGGGGCATGAAATGCTACAAATTGCTTCGAGGTCATCTTGTTTTTTTTCTCCCGTCATCCACCTACACCACAACCAGTGAGATCCCCTTTCACAAATGCCGGTAGTAAACTGTCCTCATGTTTGATGCATAAGAGATATACTTTCCTCACTCCCCTCTAGTTTTCTCACGTCCATTAACCTTCCTCTCTAGGAGCCCATTTCTGTACAATTTACCTATTAGATCCAAGAAGAAGCCGAACCAAAGTAAACCCTTATTAAGATGCTAATCACCCTTTTGGTCGCCATCAAACCCCACAAAAAAAAAACAGAGCTAGCATTCAAGGGTACCTTGTGCTTGTGTTAGTCTTATTTAGGAATTTCCCCCTCCAAATACCCATCCATCAGCGCACAGAGGGCATCCAAATAATGACGGACGTGACGATTTGGGTCTGATGAAATGCCAGCGGAAAATACACAACGTCTGGATGAAAACTAAGCCCTTCAACAGGTGATTTTTCTTTCTTTACGAAATTTCTCTATTTTCAAAGTCAGATCAACCACATTTTATGGCTCTATGAATGATCGTTAAAACATTGTCAGAATAATAGCTTACTGTCCTCAATTGAGCCCTTTCGTAATTAATTTAACCTTTCTTTTATCGCTGGTAGAATGATCTTTCTCGTGTTTTTGAAGGGCCATGGGAATGTTTCAACGAGTTGTTCTCTGGAGGAAATAATGACATTTTATGACAATAAATGCGATCACCAGCCAGATCACCTATAATAATTAACATAATGAAATAACAGGAGAAGCTAGCAGCTTTATTGTGGATGTCTGAAATTCAGTTATTCCTTATTATTTTAAGGGATGCTTATCTCGTTGGAAATCGAAGTGTGCTCTGCACTAAAACATGAGTTTTTAATAAAAATGAAAAAAATATTTTGTCAATCTTTGCCCATGATATTCTCGAGATGCGTGTATTGTTGGATAGGACGGCTACTGTAGTTTAGAGCACCACGTGTCTGCTAAGCAAGCAAAATGTTATGGGCTCTATCCATCAAATCCATCCATCCTTCGCTACTAACACATTCCAACCTTCCCGTGGCACTTAGGAGGGATTTGCAGGGTTTTCTGAACCGCTCTTAAGCAACTGTTGAACTAAAAGATGAGTCGATAATTATTGCAACACTTTAGATAGATTAGTAAATCGGCTATAGTTATCGAAATGAAACAAAGTGTTTACAGTAGTAACAGTTTTAATTTTATTTCAGCTTGCATACGTCGGTTAAATTTTAGGATGAGTTTGAGTATAATGCTCGACATTTGCGATTGACGCCCTGCTTCAGAGTCTGTAAAGTAGTTTCCGGAACGTTTTTCACAAAACAAATTTCACTTCCTATCTTTTCCATTCGAAGATCCCGCTTCATCATGGCCCAATAGGTTTCGATCGGACGGCGTCCAGGACAGTTTGGTGGGTTCACGACATTCGGTACAATATCCACAGAATTAACCTGCGCAGATTTGGAGTAATGGCATGAAGCCAAATCGGGCCAAAGCAACGGTTTTTTATCGTGCTGTCTTTTTTCGAAGGCACTCAGTTTTGTAATTCACACCGTTCATGATGCCTTTGATCACGCATGATTTACTCCGTTTGCAACAAGTGCACATTAGCCTGGGACAAAATTTGAATTCCAGTTCCCTAATGATTTTCGGAAGCCTTTTGGACCCTGTAATAACTGTGCAAAATTTCAGCTCGATTGGCGAAACTATATTTTAGCGCTAGTGGTTTTAATTTTACATAGGATTTTCCATGGTAAAACTTACTTTTACAGATAAAAATCTGGCAAGGTGATCCATTGTCCTTGAAAAATAAATCAATACAACCACTTCCCGGGAAATTTTTCAAGAAAACTTTTCTTTCAAGACCGCAAAGCGATCCGACGCTTGTGGAAAAAGTTATTAAGCTGAAACTGCTTGCTATCCAATCGAACGGTTCATTGAACTGTTTTCTCTTGCAGCACTGCCACCTGCAACCTGCTGCTGGCTGCGCGAAGCAACCACTGTGTTTTGTTTATGTTCACTCAGCAAGGAGAAACTGTGCTGCTAGAAAAAACAGTCCAATGAGCCGTTCGATTAGATAGCAATCAGTTTCAGCTTAATAACTTTTTCCACAAGCGTGCGGTCCTCAAAGAAAAGTTTTTTTGAAAAATTTCCCAGCAAGAAGGGATTGATTTATTTTTAGAGGTCACCTCGCCAGATATTTCTTTGAAAAGGTAAGTTTTGCCATATAAAATACTATGGAAAATTAAAACTGCGAGCGCTAAAATATAGTTTCACCGATCAAGTTGAAATTTTGCACAGTTATTATAGGAACCAAAAGGCTCCCAAAAATCAATAGGGAACGAAAATAATTTTGTTTCATATATCCGTGTCCCAGGCTAGTGCACATACCTGCCAAATCAGGTACTGCAAAGCAAATTTTGGCAGCTTCTTTCACAGAATACTTTTCCTTACCCGTGAGACATTCAAGTCCCGGCAACTGCTCAAAATCCACTTTATTGTAGGTCTCATCATTAATAACGCAGCATCGGTATTTTGTTACCAGCTTCGTGTAGAATTTCCGGGCACGCGTTTTGGCACCACTGTGCTGGCGTTCGTCCCGGATTTGGAAAGTTCTGCACCTTATACGTTTTAAATTCGGATCGTTTCTTGGCCTCATGGACGAAATTTTGCAAAACATCAATTTGTTTGTGGTCAAGTCTCGCGTCGAAATGTTCCGATTTCACTTGAAATGGGCAATCTGCGCTCTCTCGATTTTTTTAACGTGTTGTACCTGGGTTTTCGTGCATCCAACCACCTTGGAGTAGTGGCAGCTGGTCAAATCGGGCCAAAAGTTGACTTTGCCCATATGCTTGCGAATGAACGGCAATACATGCTTTTTCAGGCATTCTTCGATGTAAACTTGGGATGTCATCGTCGAGGATGTCCCGTTTTCAGGCCACAACTGCAAATCACTTGCCAAATCATGGCCTTCTTCACGAACTTGTCGGCAAACACAACTTGAATCTTCCCGGCACATCCCCACGTCCAGTCGCGAAATAAAACTTTTTACCGGAAAGCTTTTTAAAATCGTGTTTGACGTATGTTTCGTCATCAATCAAAGTGCAGCCCTTGTGTTTCGTCAAAACACGATCGTACAAGAGCCTTGCGCGTTTTCTGCTTCATGTGCCGGTTTGGATGGTTACTGGCTTTGCACGACTTGTATCCTTCCCTGAGAAGGATATTCCGCACCGTTTGGAAGTTGGCGTTGTACCTCAAAACATTGCTGCGCAGCTGACGATCCCTGGTACCAGTTTTTTTGTAGGTCTGGTGATTCCTTTCCACACTCAGGGTTTCTTTGTAGGTTTTGAGCACTCGACAAACAGTTGTTTTCGGCATCTTCAGCACTTTAGCCAGTTTGGAACTGGACCACTCCGGATTTTCCAGGTGTTTGTGCACAGCATTTTTTCTTCTTTCGAGTTCCATTTGACGTTATTTCAGAACGCGATCGACTACTTTGATCAAACTTGCACCAGTTGTTCTTTATAGACGAGTAAACAAGCCACTGTCAAAGATTTTCGATTCCCAACACTCGAGGCGTGCTTGCGGCGTGCGAGGGGCGTACCAATTTACTTTTAGTTAGTGATCCCCAGAGTACAGAGATATGTGAAAATTCAATCCGCGGGTTGGCAACGGTGTTATTTTTGTTTACAAAAGCTGCTAACACTTCCGCAGAGTAAAATAATGCAGCGTGACTTCGTGGTTGTCAGCTTCCATTGTTTACATTTATTACGTACAAGTGATTTGTTTATTATATACTTAAAAAATTATCAAATATGAAGTATATAGTTTAGCACAAACCGCGAAGGTGTTAAATTATTGAATTGAGTCAACATAAGTTTTTTCCGATTTCCCAAGAATACCGAAAAAAATGGCTGATGTTTTGTGGCTTAGTACCGGATTTTCCCCTTATAGATTCTATGCGTCTGTGTAGTGTATGTGATTGTGAAAGGCATTTGGCGGTTTTCTGTTAACTTTATGTTTTTTTAGTTTCATTTCGAGCACACGCAGTTGTATTTTGCGAAAGAAGGTGGCAAAATAATGAAAATGCCTGAAGCTATCCTTTACCAGGTTGTAAAGCAAGAGCATATGGACGGAGAACAGAGCCCCATGCACATTGTGCGAGAACCATCTCGTGAATTGACGCTCCAAACAACGACCTCGCATTATTTTGCTATTGCCAGGAACATTCGATCTCATCCTACGTTTGTATATGATGACAACCTTGGTAGGCGAGCTAAACTTATTTGAGAAAATAATAATCATTTGTATATTTATTTTTGATTTTAATTTCAGGCTCCGTACTCAAGCAGCCGTCGTCTACGATTCCATCACTTTCTGGGACGTATTCGAAAAATCTCGATACGACTTTTGTGTATGATGACGAACTTGGTAGGTAGATAGTTAAATCTGGTTGTTGAAAACGAACACGTTTCCTATTTCTATTTCAGATAAGCAAACATTTCCTTAAGACGCAGCAACGTCTCTGATGGAATTGCATACGAACGCTCCAACAACATCTTGTGCGATATGAAACTTAAATCGAGGCAAAGCTTCGGATCCGGAAATGACGAATATTAACTATAAGAATCAAGTTTCGATGACTTCACATGAAAACGACACATTTCAACAATCTCATAAGAGGAATCATGTTGAATTAGAGAGCTCTCCTGTATGTGTTCTATCATGCCAGATCAAAGATCCTGATTTAATGCAGGAATTTTTCAATTTTCCACAAGCGAATCAAAGCATAGCAGTGAATGCTGCAGATAGCATGCTGAATTCTGACCAGCCTGTTGCAAGCAGTTCGAGTCATACATATAGTATACTTTACTCTAAATGTGAGCTACAACAACGGTAAGTCTATTTTAAACTTGGTAAAAATGTATTGAATAACAAACAGATTAACTCATTTTAGTGAAATACAGCAACTTGAGCGATCGTTGGCCGAAAATACCAAAGAAAACTCTTATTTGAAGCGAGAATATAATATACTATATGATAGATATACCGATCATCCTGCGGAAAAAATACCGAAGCGAATGTTCAACGATGACCAGTATCAGCTACTAATCGGAAATGTGTCAAAAGTATATAAATGGACGGACGAGGCGATAATAGAAGAATTCAAGATTCAGGATGAGTAATAGATTGTACAAAAGAGAACGTAAGAAATTACGGTTGCCCAGTGCTCGTAATCTTAACGAAAGGTTGGAATATATAAATTTTAAACCTGGTATTTAGACTGTTCACTCATTTTTGACAAGATGGCCATCGCACAAGGACGTGATTATTGTTTGAACAACAAACACTATTTCGGGGACATTACCTTACCCAACCATACTGAAGTAGCAACACATGTAATGTTCATGCTTGTAGGTATTCGACACAAATGGAAGCAAATTGCTTCGTACCACTTCACGGAGGCGTCCATCGAAAAGGGATGCTTGAAAGATGTTATCTTCCAAATCATCAACAAATCGGAATCGGTTGTGCTTCGTGTGCACGTTGCAGTTAGTGATTGTGGCAGTAACAACAAGCGTCTTTGGAATGACCTGAACATTTTCCACACAGAAAAAAATGTCCTATCAAACAAACCTCTTTGTCATCCTTGCGATAAAAACAGAGTTCTGGAGATCATTCCAGATTGCGTGCATGTTTCCAATTGTGCTGTTCATGGTTGGATCAACAACGGAACAGTAATCGTTTCAGAAGAAGCAATGAAAAAAAAATGATTTGTGTTCGAAAATTGCTGACATCATGCACATTCATGAATTGTACGAGTCAATATGTAAATTGAAAATGGCATCTGGTTTGACAGAGTCGGATGTAGATTTCCAAAATCGCAAAGCAACTTCAACAAAATGAAGGTCACAAGTGGCAGCTACCTTGAAAGCTATCGCTATTGAAACAAATAGACCGGAAGTACTCACGATTGCATTCTACATCGAAAACTTGGAACGGTGGTTCAAACTGGTAACAGCACCAGAATTACAACTTGCATTGAGAAAAAAAAATCAGGATGCATATGAAAGTGCTCTGAAATTTTTGAATTCATTCAGTACTTAATTCACAGCAGCAAAGTTGGAGAGAAAACACGAACAAACGATATATTATATCGATGTTGTGATTTTGCACAGTCTACATAAAAAACGAACATTGTGCGATAGCTGTATTGACAGTTGTACTACCGGGAATCAAAATTCAAATGATTTGGCACTTCTAACTTCATTCAGAGATTATAACGGACATGCACTAAATCTGGAAACTTATACCTTTTTTACGGAGTTGGAAAAAATATTTTCTCATCATATTGAGAGATTGAAAACATCACAGGAAGATGTGAGCCAGATATTTCTGGATTTGATGATTGGTGTAAAAGCTCAGCATTTTGCATCATGCCACGATATTAGAATGAAAATACTGAGATGATACATCTTATTCAGGCTGCCCTCCAGTATGACTAAACCGGAACGCCAGAAGAGGTATGGCTGCAAGTCAATGTCAATGATGATGAAATAACTGTCGTCAACAATACTTGTTGAAGTTTTTAAGCTTTTTTTTCATTGTTTAGTATAATAAAAACTTCCATAACACAAAAAAAAATGCGTATTATTCCATAAAATAAACCGTAGAATACATTTAACTGGTAAGTGATTACAATGAAACGTCTTTCACTGAACACTGAGGTCATTTCCTTTTTTATTTCGTGTAGCTTTGTAGCTATGCCAGCAATTGCGAATTTACGACCGCTCAAAATCATTCCTCGATCAGCAATAGAACAGGGCCTATCAAGAGGCCTATTAACATTTGTAAACAAATGCTTCTGAGCCCTTTCCTTGTAAACCGTAGGCCGCCCACGCAAACCAATACCATCATTGTGTAGGGGAAAGTATCCCCTATCAATCAATAACTTCATCTTGAATATTGTTGGTGTACGCCAATGTATCACCGTATATGTACACTACAAAATTGAGAGCAGACTGGAAGCCGGTTGGTCGGAAACTGTCGTATGGGCGACTAGTAACTCTCAGAATACTCTGATGATTACTATTGCAGACTTGAATGAGTATGTAGGTGATTCCTAATGTTGACTTCAGACTTGAAGATTTCATTATTGAACCGCTATGAGTGAATCCGCAAACCAAACAAACAGACAGAATTAGACACTACACAGTGGAAAAAAAAAATACATCAATCGCGAAAGAATTCGATAATTCAGCTCCAAGTAGCACAAGGTTAGTGAACAAACGCATTTTTTATGTGAACATTCCTGGAAAATCGAATGGAAAGGGTCTCATTTGCCGCAAAATTCAGTGGACAGAGATATTGGGCTTATTTTGCCGAACAAAATCCAAAACATGCTGTTTTGGAGCCAAAACATGCTGTTTTCCAGCTTTTCAAATAAATTTCCGTAACTTCCTGGTTTGAAAAAAAAAAAACATTTTGAATCGAAAAACACAGAAAATTTGACAGGTTTGTTTCATTAGTGTGCGTGCAATAGCGGAAACAAAATGTCAGTCATAATAATAAAAAGTGTTGCGTAGGATTGGGCGATAAAATCAGAAATAGGGAAGATGTACCTATATTAATCTCATTGTTCCTATATTCATCTTACTTGAAATAAAACGATATACACGTGACAGGATTAGTTAGTAATGTTTGTTGTAGTTATTTAACGTGAGCAAACATTATTAGAAAACGAAACCGATCCTTCAACTGCCCAATTGTTTGATTCATCGTAGGATGAAAATATGAACAATGAGATTAATATGGGGGCAGTTTCCCTATCTCCGTAAAATCAGAAATATCTCCGTTACCCGACCAGTGCGGTGGCTGCAACCACCTTCATTCGATTTCTAGGGAAATTCTACATAAGAATAGGCCTATTTTGACTACCACAAACCCCTCCGAGCATAGATTAGCAATATTCGAAAATACGGGGAATTGGGGCAAAATAAGCCCAATGTCTCTGTTTCCCGACTCGTACAGTGGCTGCAGCCACCTTCATTCGATTTTTAGGGAAATTCTGCATAAGAATAGGCTTATTTTGACTACCGAGGGGTCTGCGGGACCATAGATTAATGAACAATATACGAAAACATGGGGGAAGTGGGATAAAATCAGCCATATCTCCGTTACCCGACCCGTGCGGTGGCTGCAACTACTTCCATTCCATTTCTAAAAAAATTCTACATTTCTAAAAAACTTCTACATAAGAATAAGCCTATTTTGACTACCACAGACTCCTCCAAGCATAGATTACTGGGCCTTATTAAAAAATACGGGAAAATCGGTGTAAAATAAGCCCAATATCTCCGTCCACTGAATTTTGCGGCAAGTATGACCCCTTCCATTCGATTTCCCAAGAATGTTCACATAAAAATGCTATTGTTCACTAACCTTGTGCTACTTGGAGCAGAATTATCGAATTCTTTCGCGATTGATGTATTTTTTTCCCACTGTGCACTGGAGCAGAATTCTCTTAAAAATACTAACAACATAGCACAAGTGAAATGAATTGACTAAAATGAAAAATTGCCTTCTGTACAAATTTTGACAAATTTTCATCTCAGAAACACAAGAAACATTATCGAACACAGATAATATTAGGTGCGCAACTAAGTTGCCGCTGTTTAGCAATAGATGGCGCCAGTAGTAAGTGCTGATCGAATGTTGTACATCTCAAGCGTCATAAACCAAGCTCAGACATATGGTAAACAAACCGCTTTGCCAAATCAGTGATTTTGGTTTAGTGTTATATATTTTGGTTGTTTGAAGATGTCTGATTTCGTGCCAAATAATCGTCATTTGCGGGAAGTGTTGATTTTCTTCTTTCATTCGAAGAAAACGGCGGCTGAAGCACATCGAGAGCTCCAAAAAGTTTACGGTGATGCTGCTCTGAGTGAAACAACGTGTCGTGATTGGTTTCGTCGCTTCAAAAACGGTGATTTCAGTGTTGATGATCGTTCGCGTTAAGGAAGGCCAAAAAACTTCGAAGACCCTGAATTGGAGGCATTGCTCGATGAGGATCCGTGTCAAACGCAAGAAGAGCTTAGTTCAGGATTAGTAGTTTCCCGCCAAGCCGTTTCTAAGCGATTGCATGCGTTGGGAATGATTCCTAAGCAAGGAACTTGGGTTCCTTACGATTTGAAGCCAAGAGATGTTGAGCGTCGTTTTTTCGTCTGTGAACAACTGCTCCAGCGGCAAAAAAGGAAGAGTTTTCTACATCGCATTGTGACGGGTGACGAAAAATGGATTCATTACATTCATTCATTAGTAACCCAAAACGGAAACATTCATGGGGACTGCCCGGGCATGCTTCAACATCGTCGCCTAGGCCGAATATTCACGCTGCGAAGGTTATGCTGTGTATTTGGTGGGACCAAGTTGGTGTTATTTATTATGAGCTGTTGAAACCAAACGAAACCATTACCGGGGAACGGTATCGAACTCAATTGATGCGATTGAGCCGAGCACTGCACGAAAAACGGCCACAATACGAGCACAGACACGAAAAAGTGATTCTTCAGCATGACAACGCTCGACCTCACGTTGCGAAACCCGTGAAAACCTACTTGGAAACGCTCAAATGGGAAGTCCTACCCCACCCGCCATATTCTCCTGATATTGCACCGTCCGATTATTACTTGTTCCGTTCGATGGCACATGGTCTCACTGGTCAGCAATTCCACTCATATGATGACATCTCAAAATGGCTTCATTCTTGGATAGCATCAAAAGACGAACAGTTCTATCGAAATGGTATTCACGTTATGCCAGAAAGATGGGAAAAAGTCGTAGCTAGTGATGAGCAATACTTTGAATAATTCGCTTGTAACCTTTGTTTTCAAAATAAAGTTCCCTTTTCTCCAAAAAACAGCGAGAACTTAGTTGCGCACCTAATAAACTTATGATTACATGCGTGTTTCTTTGATTACTTCCTTACATACCCGCTAAGAAAAATGTACCCAACGGAGCAGTTACTTGTGGGAAGCCAAAATTGAGTATAGTTATGTTTACCTACCGTTGGGCACAACGTCACTTGGTTTTGATAAAAAGAATGAGGGAGTTCATCACCGTTACCAAATTGACCTCCTTGGGGGTACTATGGAATCGGTGCCATGAGTACCAGACTTGATCAGTGATCATTGAAAACGAGTGCTGGTAGTGTTTTGTATACTTCAGAGAAGTTCGATTTAAAATCCGTAGCACAAACCATTTGATTAGCCTTGTTGGGGCTCTGTAGCGGAATATTGCAACGCAAGACGCATTGGTTCTAATGAGACGTTATACATAAGGAAGTGAGTAAGTATGTTAGAATATTTTATGATTTGCTTCTTAGAAATTATTTGGCAGCCGTGGAAAGGACATTTGGTTTGAATTTTAGTATGATTAAAAGGCAACGGTTGTGCTGGCTGTAGTGATTGTGTATGAAAGAACAGCTGGAGACCACCCAGGTAACCAATAAGCATTACCATATGCAGTAAAATCAACCCTAAATCTGCATTACAGATGCTACAAGCATTATATAGAAAAAAAAAGAGCATATTGAATGCTAACATCTGTTGTAGAGTAGAATTTCAAATGCTATTTAAATGCTTGTAGCCTGTAAAAAGCATTTCGAATGCAAAATAGCATTAATGAAGCATTATCATAGCATTGCAAAAAACCAGCCGTATATTGGTCCAAAAGCGGCATTTATGTTGCATTTAAAATGACGTGCTTGATAGGTTGCCGTTAAAACGCCGTTGGACTGCTTATTGAATTTTCTGGGCATTATCCTTATTGTGTTATAGATTGTTCAGGCTCCGCTTGGGAATTCAAAGTTAATTCATCAATAATATTTTTGATGGTTATCATTCACGAACATTTCTAATTGTTGTTAGAAAAAAACTCTCGGATAGTCTATCGAGAAATGATAAAGCCATTTGCGTGCAGTGTTTCAGTTTTTTCAAATTTTCATTTGACCCCTACCAAATATACTATTCTTACAATATGGTTAGTCACTTTCTTTTTTCCACATATACATGTTAGGCGACCCGTGTAGCGCTGCCAACAGAGCCATCTGGTGATAAAAAAGGCAATCAAGTTATATTTTACCTCTCAATTTGGTTAATACATTCTACCGTGTGTCCACGGTAAAACCAATGTACTCTTTTTATGAGTATTGTTTGCTCACACAGAAAAAAATTTGATAGTCAAGTTTACGATTATTAATCAGCACTTTTAAAAACCGCTTCAGAAACTACTGTTTCGAGGATTAATTTAAGCGCAAACACCAACAGTTTTCACCTGACTATAAAATGCGTTTGTTTTTACCATGCCTGCGATAAGATCAACCATGGTCAAATATACCACACATTTTGAAGGTTGTACCATAAACGTAGCAAATTTGACTGAAATTTTATGGTAGTTTTGAAAATAGGCGTAGTCGGTTAGACCATAGGCTCGTTGAATCCATGCCAGATCGATGCCAAGCCGTGATCCTGGCAAAAGGAGGTCATTACACTAAATACTGAATAAAGGGACGTGGCTGAGGAAATGTATACATTTTTGTTATTGATTTTTCCTGTTTTTTAAGTAATAATTTATTTTCAAAAAAAAAACACAAATATGAATTAGTTTTTTTGTTATTGAAAAAAGTCGAAAAGTTACTTAGTGAATCCAATGAGAAATGAATGATAATTTCATATTCTTTTAAAAGTTTTAAATGAGTCTTGAAATAGAAAATAGCGGGTGTCTATAATTTTTTTACATACTGTAAATCAAATATAAATGCTAGACCTACTGCGATGATCTCTTCAAGTCTAACACTCGACACTGAAGAAGTCTGTAAGTCACGACGAAAAAGGCCTATCTGTTAAAGGGATAAGTTTTCTATAGTGAAATCCAAATCGGAATTTAGCCAGGAGTATTGGCAGCCCTATGTTTGCACCTTAAAACTGAAGAAATGATCCATGAAACATTGAAATTCGTTCCATAAAATACGTATTTATGGCCCATTAGGCTCTGATGAAAATCAATAAAAAAATGAAAATGAACCACAAAATACAGCAATGTGATCCATACTTTATGTAAGTTTTAGCAATAAAATGTCAAAAATGTACCGTTATATATCTAGGGTATGAGCCATAAAATTGTATTGATTAGCCATAAACATATTGCAAAAGTTCCATAAAAGGTTCAATATCATTCCTTAAACTTGTAAAATTGATCCTTAGAATGTAACGTTTGGGAACTAAAATATATGCACATGATCAATAAATTATTGAAAATATTCCATAAATAAATCGCCAATGATCCGTTATAGGTTTGAAAATGAACCATAAAATTCTAAATATGGTCCATAGCAAATAAATTTTGTGCATTTAAAATAGTATATATGATCCATAAATTATGCCGGAATTATTCCAATTTTGGGTTTAAATTTTTTTAAATTTTAACTACGGGAAAATCGATCCTTGACTGCGCTACTAATCAAATTTATTAACATGTCCGTTCCTTTATATATGAGGCTTAAATATTGCTGTAAAGAAGGATCACTTTGGAGAAGATTTTCAATTTTCAGAAAGCTGACTTACTTTTGCGATCTTTCGTTCTTTTATGACCGCAACTGTGACATTTGTTTCCCAAAAAAATTGGTAAGGAGCACTCGTGCACGTAAAAAACTACGGCAGCCCTATGTTTGCACCTTCAAAACTGAAGAAATGATCCATGAGAAATTGAAAATCGTTCTATAAAAAACGCATTCTTGACCCATAAGACTCTGGTGAGAACCCACAAAAAAATAAAATAGAAATGATCCGTAAAATTCATCAATTTGATACATAATTTTAACAAAATTTAGCAATAATATATCAAAAATTAACCGATATAAATCAAGGGAAGAATATATAAAATTGTTCGGATTTCCCATCAACACATTGCAAACAGAGCTCGAAAAAAATGACACCCGTCGTGAACGACTTGTAAAACATATATTCAGTTTGCACATTTTTCTCTATCTAGGGTTTTCTTTTCATTAGGGCGAATCTACAATTAAGAGATTCTCTCCGGGCTCGCTCTCTTTCATTCATAAACCAATCACCTTTACGTTTTTCATTCTACTATTTGTAGAGTATGCGAGCCAGCACTGTTGTGTTTCGATCTGTACTAAAGAATCCCTCGAAAGCTTTATAATGGCGCTGTAATGAATGAAAGAGAGCGAGCCCGGAGAGAATCTATCAATTGTAGATTCGCCCTAATGAAAAAATAAACCCTAGCTATCTTCATATCGTTCTATCAGTCACGCAATAGATTCGTGTCGACTTATTTTGCTGTGCTCAGTCATTCCGTTGTCCCTGTGTTCCACACAACTCATTCACACCATAGCACAGCACATATCTGGCTATTCAAGCGTCAAGAGATTTTGGTTGCTTGACTGAATGTTCTGGTAACCAGTCATAAATCTTCACGTTCGTGAGTGTTTTTTTATTTTCACAGGATTTTTTATTTTCAAAATTTCCCGAACATGGCTCAAGGCAAAGGAAGCCAAAAGACGGAGCTCTAGCAGACGATCTATGGCCGAAATCGCTACAGAGTTTGTGGTTCGAGATCGAGGAAAGACATTTTGAAGGATCGATTCGAGAAGCGGCTGAAAATACGTGCAAACAAAATACGTTGGTGCTTCCAATTCATTGATTCTTGAAATGAAGGACTGTTCTTTCTTCTTCACGGTAGAACGTCGAGATTGAATGCGATGTTTGCTTTTATTTACATTCACTGCTTTCTGGAACGAATGAATGATGAAAGCAAAGCAACACAAAACAAGTTGATTCACGTTGCACTAGAGATTCATGAAGGCAAATTTGTGTTTACTTCTTGTTCGCTAAGAACAGTACGTGATGAATAATATGTTGTCTCAGTTAGGGTGCATTATGAAAATTGAATATGATATTTTCAAGCACTGATTGCAAATGATACTTAAAATAACTTTCCTTAAACTTGCAGAATTGATCCACAGAATGTAACATTCCTGCACTAACATATGTGCGTATAATCTATTAATTATTGTAATTGTTCCATAAATAAATTGCCAAGGACCCGTAATAGTTTGTATAACAAATCATAGTCTTCAAAAATATGATTCATTGCAAACCAACTTTGTGAACTTAACATTCTTTGATCTCCCCGCAACTGCGACTCATGTTTGTAACGGAATTTGGATAAAAAGTTCTCCTGCACATAAAGAACTTCAGGTCAAATTTATGATTTGATTAAACTGTTGTTTCAGAAAATTTGATTTAAATTATGCCTCCAACTCGCTGTCGCTCGTCGGACCAAATTAAAAAAAACATCCTCTGCTTGCATTATACCGGGCAAATGCTTGAATCAGCCGTTTGCCTGGAATCTAATCTACGCTATGTTAACACTTCGGATGTCGGAAACGTCGACCGTTTAGTTCTTCAATCCTCAACATGGCTACGCAAAAACTCCGAAATCCTCCTTTAGCAGTAATACTTTATCCGGATACCTGAAAAAACGGACATGTAACTAAATCTGAGTAGTAACGCATTTGGGGATCAATTTTACAATCTTTAAGCATCAAAATTTCAAAAAAAAAAGTGCCCCAACCTGGACAAATGCAGGCATAATTTATGGATCATACCATATGATTTAGCGAACAAAACTGATTTACTATGTATCATTATTATAAGCTTATGGTTCATTATTCATCATACTATGGATCATTGGCAATTTATTTATGGAAAATTTCAAATAATTTATGGAACATGCGAATATATTTTATTGCGCAAAGATTACATTCTATGGATCAATTTTACAAGTTTAAGGAAAGTTATTGAACCTTTTATGGATAATTTGCAGTATGTTTATGGGTAATCCGTACACTTTTAACGACCATGCCCTAGATATAAAACGGTACATTTTTGATATTTTATTGCTAAATTTGTTATAAAGTATGGATCACATTGCTGTATTTTATGGATCATTTCAATTTTTTTATGGATATTCACCAGAGTCTTATGGGTCAAAAATGCGTTTTTCGTGGCACGATTTTAATTTTTTTATGGATCGTTTATTACTTTTTATATGCAAAAGTACGTTTGCCGTAAATTTTTTGTAAGTATGTTTGTGGAGGTATAGAATTAATTGTTGAATTTACAGCTGGTTTCCCTCTATGGAAAGTGGATATGTAAGCCTGGTTGAGTGTGGAATTCAATTAGTACCGGAATACGACAAAAGGTCACGCAGCTGTGATCAAATTAGATGAAACCACAGCGTAATGTCGGTACGCATCGGACTGCAGTAGCAGCAGCAGCAGCACCGACGAGAATCTCCATTATGCGACAGAGCAGTAATTCGATTACGATCCTTTGCCTTATTGGGTTTTGATGGGTGCCACATAAAATCCAATTAATTGAATTAGTATAAGGACAACATTCTAATCTCAGAACCGAATGATTCCACTTCGAGCGTTTCCGGTATTTCCTTTCTTCATCTAAATATGAGTTGGTGGATGCCAGAATGTTATTCACCAGCCAGAGCGAACGAAGCAGAAGGACACCAAAGTGTCATCGTTGCCATCGGATGACTTCAATCGGAATTTTTAATTGAGTCAAAGTTTGAATTATTTCCAATGCCTTACACTCGCACAGCGTCAGTCACTCGTTTCCCAGTTTTAAGGCATCAGCAAGAGGCAGACAAAGTTTGGTAATGAATTATTCAGCTACGAAATGGATGATTTCAATTCCCATGAGAGAATTAATCATTTATTTATAAGATGTCAAAATTGAGCTTGGAATTGAGTAAATCTTTGCCGTTGATTTCAA
>JAHHFK020004192.1:0-41103 GCA_024533555.2 Aedes koreicus
GGAATTATTTTTAAAGCTGCCGTGCGGTAATAAATTTTAGTGGACGAGTATTTTTCCATATTTCGGTTGGATATTGGCAGCTTGGTCTACTTGCGAGCGAAGGCGGTGCAGTGGCGGTGGATGGGTGCGGTGGAGAAACTATGATGTTTTGCTTTTTTGATGTTGGAAATCTACGCAACTAAATAAGTGTTTTGGGCGCTCGGGGTTTCGCAACCACTGCAGTCCACGGTGCAATTCGAGAGGATGAATTTTATTAAAATCGGCTTTGTAGATCGGTCTCCATGTGGGTAATAAGAATAACTTATGATCGGAAGTCACTCAGAAAGTAATTGGTTGCAAAAAGGGTGTATTCGATAAAAATGGCACACACATATATACTCATCAAAATTAAACTGATTATCAGAATTTTCTTGAAATTTTCAGGGAATGAAGAACTACTAATGAGATTTGATTTACAACATTTGTTTTATTCAATTTCGTCTCCCATCCCGAATGCCCGCACCTTCCTTTTCACTCCACCCATCAAATTTTGTACAACCGATTTTCCCAGTGTTTGCTTTGTTGTTTTTACCCAAATTTTCTTCATTCTAGCTCTGTTTTTATAGTTTTTGGGATGTTTGCGAAGTTCCGTTTTCACAATTGCCCAGAATTTTTCAATTGGACGAAGTTCCGATGAATTTGGTGGGTTCATATCCTTTGGCACAAAATTGACTCCGTTGGCTCGGTACCACTCCAATACGTTTCGAGCGTAGTGGCAGGATGCTAGATCAGGCCAAAACAGAGTTGATCCTTTGTGCTTCTTAATGAATGGCAAGAGACGCTTCTTAAGGCACTCTTCCGTGTAAATCGCACCGTTTATTGTTCCGGAAGTGATGAAGGGAGCACTTATTTCACCACATCCGCAAATCGCCTGCCAGATTAGAAACTTCTTTGCAAATTTCGATAGTTTCTTCTTTCGAACATCCTCCGGAACATCGAACTTCGACTTGGCAACGAAATATTCTTGCCCAGGAAGTTGACGGAAGTCGGCCTTGACGTATGTTTCGTCATCCATCACGATGCAACCGGATTTGGTGAGCAGCTTCGTGTAAAGTTTCCGGGCGCGGCTTTTCGCAGTGATGTTTTGTTTTTCATTCCGGTTTGGGGCTTTTTTGGACTTTGTAAACATGTAACCCAGCACGCTTCATGGTTTTCTGCACAAAACCGACTGACACCTTAGACTTTTTAGCGACATCTCGAATTGACATGTTTGGACGGTTCTTGAATTGTTGTACGACTTTCCTGGCCATTTTACTGTCCATTTGACCACTTTTACGACCACTCCCTTCCTTCCTTTGGACACTCAGACGCTCCTTGAAGGTTCTTATTACACGAGACACAGTTGTATTTGCAATTCCATGCCTTTTAGCAATCCACCGGTGGGACGCCCCTGGATTTTGATTGTGAGTGCACAAAATTTTCTCACGGACAATTTCTTGTTTCGACGACATGACTGGAACTACTGAATGTATAACTATGAAACTTGGCAGATGTAAATAATACACTATGGATAAGATCTACTCAAATTTCTAGGTTTTTTACTCATACGATTCAAAAGTTACAGAAGATTTTCTGTGTGCCATTTTTATCGAATACACCCTTTAGTATTAGTTCGTTGTTCATTTGTGAACGTCAGCTTGTGAATTGAAGTTGTTTTTCGCAAACATAGTACAACATCTGCGTGATAAATAACTCACATGTGAGAATTGCTAAATTGCGAGAATTAGCAATATTTCGTATCAATCGGTGATTTAAACCATTGCACACTGGGCCAGAATGAAAAATTAGCAGGAATAAATTATTTTCACTATGAAGATGCAGCTATAGAACCAAAGGCAAAGTTGCAGCTTATAATTAGGGCTTTAATTTGACATCACTTTCAGTTAGGGTGGTCCTTGAATCTATTGAAATAAAAATTCTATCTCTCACATTTCTTGACATAAAGCAATACAGTGCTCGACAAAGTTGTTTCTTATTAAATTTAAAGCAACTTTGCTGCAGAAACCATCGTCGTAGGTCTTTTTTGCCATTAGTTATGATCATGTTTACGCTTAAGAGCCCTGAAAAAAAAAGTTTTTTTCGCCTAACTTTTTCATTTCAAGTTTTATGAAAACGGTGTCTTCAGCAAATTTTTAGAACTTGCTTAAATACACACTTTGATGAAGAAACGTTAATTTCATGCATCCGTTCAAAAGATATTGCAATTTTAGTCCAAAAATTACGATTTTTTCAAATTACATTATTTTTAAAGGGGGGAAAACGGGGATACAAATATGATTGCATATGAATGGTAAAGATAAGAAGTCTCTTCTGCATATAAATACTCAGGTGAATTTTGGGTTAAATGGTACTATAAGTGTATGGCCTTTTTAAAATAAAATTCTTGATTTTTTCATAAATGTTGATGGCAACGGCGAATAAATCACCATATTTCAATTAAAAAAAAAAACTAATATATGCATTGTGATCAATTTAAATAGATGAATTTGCTGATAGAAATTCAGTTTGCCAAGGGTAAAAATATGGAAAGATTATTAAAATTGTCTTTTAAAGATTTTAAAGATGTCTTTCATGATCTATCAGTAATATATCATGTTTGTCAATAAATGATAATCGATGCTGTTGTTTGCAACGTTTATTTTCTATAAATCAAGTTTATTTAATTCTTCAAGAGTAATTACATTAGACTGTTGATTATTGCATGCGCTTTTCTGGCAAATTGATTTCTCTTGTTTTGTCATTTTTTTTGTTATCATTGAAATGACTGGATCGGATGTGATCAGCAGTCACTTAAATACATCCTCTAGATTGGCTTCACGACTGAACTGTCTCCCGAAAATTTCGTATCCATTTGTTTCTAGTATCTTGCGCTTCCTCGCTTAGCATACCGATTGACAAAATGGCATGTTCAATCACATCACCACCATGAACCAACAGTTTATGCACTGTTGGTGTCATGGCGTACTAGCTGTTTAGCTTATTGTAAAGCTCATGCGTTTCTTTCGCAAACGCTTGGAAAGCTTCTACGCTAATATCAGCCCGACTGTTGATGGTACTCAAAATAATATGGAAGCGCTCTAATAATTCTTCACCCAAGCCTGTTATATTGGAAACTGTTTTGCAAAAAATCTCCTGGCCGTATTCCCATCGTTTGAGTTACCACCGTTTGAGTTACCAGGTGGTAATGGTTCACTTATACGGAGCCCAAGTTGCCTTCGGAACTCAGTTTTGTTTTTTGCTTCACGCTCTTTAACTGCAACGTTTTTCCATTGCCAATCAGTTTGCTATTTTTAAAAACATGTCCATACTTCTAATGTAGGCGTGCAGCGGAGAAAGTCCGTATTTCAATTTATCGGGATCAATTGGCCTAATTTCTTCACTTTGCGCGTTAATCTTCATTCCTATTTTTGGGTTAAATTATATAAAAATAAAGAACGGTGGTAGAACTTCAAAACTATTACAAAAAAAATCAAGCTGTGACGAAATTCATTTAAAAAGATTTAAATACAGATTCAGGAAGTATTGATATGCGAGTACGCGGCACAATAAAACACTAGAAAATTACTGGTCATCTGCAGAAAATCCAGTAACAACTTGACAGCTCCAGAGTAAAGTCAATGCACCTCGGTAATCGTGGCTCACTAGCTCTGTCAGTATTCGTACTTGATGAATATAATGCTCACGATATGTTGTAATTTTTCCTAAATGTTAAATAGTGGATATTTTTACCCTTCTTACAGAGAATATATAGAAGCATAAACACACTCGAGACTTAGAGTAATAGCAAAAGATTGAATAATTTAAAAACCGTTATTATAAAACCATTCAGAAATTTTCAGCACTTGAAAAAATCAGAAAGCTAGCAAGACGTGTTAAATGGCAGCCTTCTTCACTTTTAAATGGCGCACTATACTTCTCAATGTATGACGCTCTGAAACCTTCAGCACAATGGAAAGCCACCGAAGCAAAGAAAAAAAAAATGTCGCTCTACTAAGGGTGCACTGAGAAAAAAGTTTGGTAAACGCAAATATATTCTAGTTTCATTTAACAGGAATTTCACGTTGAATTGGGCACAAACATCATATTAGCTTGCTATTTGACTACCTACGGTGGCTAAAACAAGCTAAAATGTTGAGTTATTGTATCGGAAATTTAGCGGTTAAGTTCAACTGACATCTGTTTGAATTTACCATTAAGTTGGTTCCAAACACACGCAAACACAAACGCATACACGTTGATGCGCTTCATATCTAATGTTTTTGAGAACACAACACAAGATAGTTCAACCTCGAATATTTTTTTAACCCTTAAAGGCGCATGGCGTAAAAAAATACTTTTTTTGTTTAATGATGTTAAGTGGTTCAGTAGTACAATTTATAATTTTGGTACGTTTTTCGCATGTATGTTTATTATAAAAATGAACACATTGCAAATATTAGTTTTTTTTATTGAAATATGGTGATTTATTTGTCGTTGCCATCAATATTAAAAAGGACATAAATTTATAGTACCGTTTAACCCAAAATTCTTCTTAATTCACCTGAGTATTTATATACAGAAGAGACCTCTTATCTTTACCATTCATGTGCAATCATATTTGTATCCCCGTTTTTCCCCCTTTAGAAATAATGTGATTTGATAAAATCGTATTTTTTTGACTAACATCGCAATATCTCTTGAACGAATGTATAAAATTACGTTTTCTTCATCAAAGTGTGTATTTAAGCAAGTTCTAAAAATTTGCTGAAGACACCGTTTTCATAAAACTTGAAATGAAAAAGTAAGGCGAAAAAAACTTTTTTTTCCAGGGCCACCCTAATTCTTAAGCGTAAAATGATCATAACTAATGACACAAAAAATCTACGACGATGGTTTCTGCAGTAAAGGTGGTTGAAGCTCAATAAGAAACAACTTTGTAGAGCATTGTATTGTCGTTGAAGTTAAAAACCGAGTGTCCAATACACTTGAGCATGAGCATGATTGACCACCAAAAGTTGCTACTCCGTTATTGCTAGATCAGCTGTTACTACATAAGGATGGTCATAAACTACCTGGACTCATTTTTGAAAATCTCAGACCCCCCCTCCCCCCTCGTAGACTTTTCTCCATAATTTTTTGAGCGTAGACTTTGGTCAAACCCCGCCCTCCCCCAAAAAAAGTCTACGTGGTTTATGAATAGCCCATTGGAGAACCAAAAGATGATGATTAAGACCAACATAAATCCTCAATGTCTGAAATCTGTCGATCCAAGACCAAGGCAATATCAGCACTGGCCCAGCCCAAATGCAGGTCAAATAAGGATAGGTAGAACGATGTTGACGTGATAAGGCTTGTTCGTGACAGAATCTGGACAGATTAAATTTGGAATAAAACAAATTTGCTGTTAGTTCAATCCAAGATGCATTTTTTATGCATTTAATTGTGCATTATTAGTCCTCTTAAAACTGATTACAGTTACTTAATTAGGCTGCATGAAGAAACTATGAACTTTTGAGTTTACTCCAGCCATTAGGGTCTGTGCAGACTTCTCTACAACCGATTTAGCTGCTTTTGTCGAAGATTTTCGAAAATTTTCTACAGTTGTAGCCATGGTTGCGATTTCTCTGGGGAGAATCACCCGGGTGCACATTTATAGCTCTCTTTGGTGAATCTCACTCAGTCTCTACGGAGATTTGTTCCTGACACCACAGTAGAGGTTGTTCGACACAGCACGGGAGCGCGAGAGAATTGACAGTTTGCTCTCTGAGCGTTCATACACTCACTGCAGTGTGAACGACAAAGAGTGAAAGAGCAAAAAAGGACTCCACCGCACTGACGTGAGTGAAACCTTGATCTAAACATTAAGAAAAAAAATGGCTGGGATACGGGATGAACACTACAAAATAGGAGCCTCAGATAGCCTAGTCGGTAAAGGCACGGAACTACCAATCCGGAGGTGGCGGGTTCGATTCCCAGTCCAGGGACTTTAAAAAATTTCGACTTCCCTGGACATAAGAGTATCATAGTGCTTGCCACATAATATACAAATTCATACATTGGTGATTAGCTTTGAAAGTTCTCAATTTAATAACTGTGGAAGTGCATCTAGAACACTTAGTTGAGAGCCTGGCAATAAGAATTGCGATTATTGCGATAAGCAATAAGCTTGGATACGACGAAAATAAGAAGAAGAATATTACGAAATCAGTATTATAGGAAAAATTGGTCAAATTCAAGTTTTGCGGTATAAAACTAACATTGAAGGTTTTCACCAGGGTGACTCTCCCCGGTGAAATAATTCTGCTCTCTTCGGTGCTCCTCAGAGATCACTGACACGCTCCGCTCTGTTGAAACGACATACACTTTGGTGTCACTCAACTTGTGATATCTAGAAGAGAGTGGAAACAAAACAAAAATCTCTTGGGTGAGTTTGCGTTTGCCAATGTGCGGAGTTCCTTTTCAATAAGCACCCTGCATGCACCGAGAAGAATTGCATCCCTGATAGTAGCTTGTTGTTAACATTGAGAGAGCGTTCTCTCTTCGCGAGAGCCCAATACCGCTCGATAGGTCGCAACTCCGGGCAGCTAGGTGGATTCGCCTCTTTCGCTACAACATGGACTCCATTCGCTTAATACCATTCCAAAACATCTTTGGCGTAGTGACAAGATGCCAAATCAGGCCATAATAGCGAGAGAGCGTCATGGCTGTTCCGGTAGTGATGAAGCTTTGGCTTGTTCGACCACAGCTGCATATTGCCTGCCAAACAAAATATTTTTTGGGAAACTTGGCTTTTTTCTTCGCCCTGAAATGCTCCTCTACGCCGTTCCGTTGCATGGCAGTATAATATGACATTCCGGGAAGCGGCTTAAAGTCTTCCAGCACATAAGTTTCATCGTCCATTATCACGCAGGAAAACTTCGTCAAATATTGGCGATACAACTTGCGAGCCCGGGTTTTAGCCGTCACATTCTGTTTATCATTACGGTTTGGTACAGTTTTCACCTTGAACGACTTCATACCTTGCCGGTGCTTGGAAGTATGCACGAAAATTGGGGACATTTTTATTTTTCTAGCCACAGTACGTACCGAAAAATCTGGTCATTTCTGCAATATTTGCTTCACCTTGGCGTCCAACTGGTGGTTCCAGAGATCCGTTTTGGTTCCACTCCCAGCTTTTCTGGCTGTTGTCAAACGTGTATCGAAAGATTTAAGAACTTTATGGACAGCGCTTGCAGGAAAACCAAGCTTTTTTACAAGTTTTCTTACTGACAGATCCGGATTTTCATTGCAACCGCACACAATTGCTTTTCGCACTTGCTCTTCATTCGACGCCATCTTCCATCTAAAAGCTTGTAGTATCACCAAAAATTAATTTTTCACAATGAACAGGCATACGTTCACCAGCCGTATACGTATAAATACGTATATCTCTGGAAATACTTTATCAACGCGTGAAATATTTCGCAGACTGGTGAACGTATGTCTGTTCAATGTGTAAAATTAATTTTTGGTGATACTACAAGCTTTTAGATCGAAGATGGCGTCGAAAGAAGAAGAGCAAGTGCGAAAAGCAATTGTGTGCGGTTGCAATGAAAATCCGGACATAAATGTGTGTCCAGATTTTGTCGCGAACAAGCCTTACTAGCTTTATTGGAAGCCGACACTTCTGCACTTCAACCGAAAAACACTGGGATGTTGGATAAAAGGGTTGGTTTGGCAGCTTGATTCGTTTGGGTAAACGATACGCAAAATTCATTGTTGCGGCAACTAACAGCCAGTGGCTTTTTGGTGGCTTTTCATTGAGAAGACATGACAGTTTTAACCGTTTTAGATCTAAACCAATAGGTTTGTTGGTTTTGGGTTTTGGTATCTTTATTAGAGGCTGACTAAACGTAAATTGGTACGCACAAAAAGACCTGTGATTCGTGACTCAATAAAATTATAAAGTCCATTAATGGCTGCTTTACAGTACTTTCATTAAAACTTCAAAGTTACAGCATAAGATGGTTACAGTTCGAACGAAATCTCGAACCTTCCTCTTGATGGAGCCAATCAGCGCCCGCACAGTGGAAACGGTCACGAAATCAGCGCATTTCTTCCATTTTGCCCACATTTGCTGGATGTCCTTGACTGCCCCGCCGCTTCGTCAAGGTAGTAACTGCTTTGAAATTGCCCAGTATTTTTCGATTGGTCGAATTTCCGGGCAATTCGGAGGATTCATTAGCTTGGGGACAAAATCGATCTTGTTGGCAGCATACCACTCCAGAACCACCTTGGAGTAGTGGCAGCTGGCCAAATCGGGCCAAAAGATGACTCTGCCCCTATGCTTGCGGATGAACGGCAATACACGTGTATTGCAATACAGTGTGTATTGGTGAATCCAGATTGGACCTCGAAAAAAGTTGAAGGTGAACCTCATCAATGTTGGATCGGATCCAGAGTGGATCCAGATCCGACCCGATTGAACAAAAAAAAAACGTTTTGACAGCTGTTAGGGTGGACCTAGGGCGAACCCAGTTCCACACTGGCAATAAACGACACTAGTTACAAGCGTAGCAATGCTCGCACCGGGTTCAGCTAGTGTCATATAAAATATCATATTAGATGCGCAACTAAGTTTTCGCTGTTTGTCAGTAGATGGCTCTAGCAGTAAGAGCTGGTCAATTTTGACATATCCAAAACGTCATGAACCAAGGTTAGACATATGGTAATCAAACCGCTTTGACTCATTAGTGATATTGTGTTTGCATTATATACTTCTGGTTGTGTGAAAGTATCTAATGTTGTGCCAAACAATCGTCATTTGCGGGAAGTGTTGATTTTCTTCATCCGTTCGCTATCATTAAAAAAAAAAGGTGCTGGGATGTCATAATATTAAATGATATTAACTATTCTATCTATGTATATAAATATGGATTTCTGTCTGTCAGTCTGTCTGTCAGACCTAATAGGCTCGGAGACTACTGAACCGATCGGCGTGAAAATTTGTATGCAGGGGTTTTATTGGGGCCGGAAAGGTTCTTAAGATAGTAAGAGACCCCTCCTTCCTCTGAAAGGGGGGGCTCCCATACAAATGAAACAGAAGTTTCTGCATATCTCAAGAACTAATCAAGCAAATGGAACCAAATTTGGCTTGCGGGGATTTTAAAGGCAATAAATGTTTCTACAGTAGATCGAGACCCCTCCTGTCTCTCTGGTAGGGGGGTGGGGCTCCCATACAAATGAAACACAAGTGTCTGCACAACTCGAGAACTAATCACGTAAATGGAACCAGGCAGGTAGAGGTTTTGAAGGCAAGAAATGTTTCTAAGGTAACTCGAGACCCCTCCGCCCTCTGTAAGAGGGGGGCTCTCATTCAAATGAAACACAAATTTGTGCATAACTCAAGAACTAATCAAGCATATGGAACCAAATTTGGCATGTGGAGGTTTTTGGAGGAGAGAAATGTTTCTATGGAAGTTTGAGACTCCTCCGCCATCTGTTGGGGGGCGGGAGGGGGGTTTCCATACAAATGCATCACAAATTTCTGCATAACTCGAGAACTTATCAAGTAAATGGAACCACATTTGGCAGGTGGAGGTTTTCGAAGGCAAGAAATGTTTCTATTGTGGTTTGAGACTCCTCCGCTCACTGAAAGAAACACGAATTTCTGCATAACTCGAGAACTAATCAAGCAAATGGAACCAAATTTGGCATGTGGAGGTTTTCGAAAGAAATAAATGTTTCTATTGTGGTTTGAGACCCCTCCGCCTTCTGGAAGGGGAGACTCCCATAAAAATGAAACATAATTTTTAGCATAACTCGAGAGCCAATGAAGCAAATGAAACAAAATTTGGCTTTTGGCATGATTTTTGGAGGCAAGATATGTTTCTATGGCAGCTCAATACCCCTCCCCATTTTGAAGGGGGGGGGGCTCCCATACAAATAAAAAGCAAATTTCTGCATAACTCGAGAACTAATCAAGTAAATGAAACCACTTTTAGCATATGGGGGTTTTTGGAGGCTAGATTTCTATATACATAAAAATGAATTTCTGTCTGTCTGTCTGTCAGACCCTTATAGACTCAGAAAGTTCTGAACCGACCAACGTGAAAATTTATGTGAAGGGGTTTTTGGGGCTGGAAAAGGTTCTTATGATTGTTTGAGACCCCTTCTCTCTCAGGATGGGACGCTCTCATACAAACGAAACACAAATTTCTACCAAAAATGAGAATTATCCAGGTTACTTAAACACAAAACGTGTATTTCTCGGGTGAGAAGCAAGCGTCGCACGTACCGGGTTTAGCTAGTTTATAATAAAATGTCTGCAGATTGTTGTCCTGCTGCAATTGTTGACGGACTTGCATATCCATTTTGATCCTGGAAGTTTAGGCAATGTATTAGGTAATTATTATAAAATACTTGGGGATTCCATGGATGATCTGAAATTTTATAACGTATAAAGAATAGTATATCTAAAATTTCGATGTGCTTCTCCGTTTTCCTGAATCGAGAAAATAATTTGTTACTAGAAAATAAGAAGAATGATTAGTAATTTCCATTTAATTCCAACTACCTTTATTGCTTATCTTGACAGATACGCGTATTTCGTCTACAATGTGCAGACTTCTTCAGTGTCGTGTACTAATACTCGACTGGAGTATTAGTACACGACACTGAAGAAGTCAGCACATTATAGACGAAACACGCGTATCTGTCAAGATAAGCAATAAAGGTAGTTGGAATTAAATGGAAATTACTAATCATTCTTCTTATTTTCTAGTTACAGGTATTCCACTAGACAGCTCACACTCTCCATAATTCAAATAATTTGTAGTGAATCTTATAGGTACTAAAGTGATTTTAATTAAGGAAATGAACCATTTGAATCCCATATATTACTACGGTAATTATACAAAAAAGTGAGTAGATTAGTATAGAGGAAAAACTCATTAATGTGATATAACCACAATGGAACTGACTCTTAGCTTCGGGTCTTGGCAAAGAATTCCTACTGAGCCCTTGCCGGCCAGTTCAGCGCAAGGGCTTAATATTTCTCCGTTAATATATCCATAAGCATAGTGCTTGGACAATGTTTCATAAAAATCTGAGATCCTCTGGCCCAATCTGAACGAAAATAAATAAAAATTCCCATAAACTATGTATACCTTGAAAAACATGAATATCTGTAACTAGGATGAATTTATTTTGGGATCAACATTTTGCTTACGTCACCAAAAGAGAATTTCAATTTATTTATTTATTTAATTTAATATTGTACATCAACAGGCTTATATTCCACAATGATGTGATGTTGATCTCATACATAACATAAAAATAAAAAAAAAAATTAACAGCTTATCTAAACACATTAAAAAATCTAGTCCTAAGCGTATCACGTGAAATGTTAAAATCAAATTCCGTTGCCACCCGATTAAAAATCCTTTGTAGGCCAGTAATGGCGCTATTTTGTCCGTAATTAGTACGGTGGTGTTTTGGTTGCAGCAGGTGATTGTTCCGCAAGGCTCTAGGTCGGACGAAGAAATTTATTTGACCTCGAATTTCGGGGCAATCCACTCGATTTAGCTAAATGTCGGAAATTGGAAGAGCCTTCGCAATATTCCTTCGTGTACTTAGAGTATCCTGCCTAATTAGTCGACACCGATTCTCGTAGCTTGGCAGACGAAGTGGATCATTCCATGGCAACCGTCGTAGTGCGAATCGGATAAATCGCCGTTGAACTGGTACAATTCTCTCGATTCCATTTTGGTAGTGAGGGCTCCAAACAGTTGAAAAGCATTCCAAAGTCAAACGAACCAACGCACAGTAGAGCGCCTTTAAGCAGTAAATGTCGGTGAACCCTTTAGCTAGTCGGAAAATAAACCCTAGGTTTTTCAAGGCTTGCTTGTACGTCAATTGGGAGTCAAGAATAACTCCCAAGTCTTTGATTTGATCCACTCTTTCCAAAACAACTCCAGCAAAGGAATAATTGTGGACTATGGTGTTAGTCTTTGTGTTAGATAAAATTTACTAGACAAAGCAAGTGCTCCAAACACATCAACACCAGCAGGCATTCTTATTAAATGACACTTCAGAACATCCAGAAACCCCTTCTGCAATCAAACAAGTAAAACAATTTCGCCAGAAAAGTGAATCAAAATGCAATCAAACGGACCTCAAGCTCTACCGCAACCATCCGCGATCATAGCTAGTCAATTACCACTCAAACGTCTTCCTGTAATCATCAATCAACAACAACAACAAAATCCGAAAACAGAGGAAGAAAAATGCAAGGGTTTACTCCCTGACAGTTTTTATTTCCTTCTAAAGCCGCATGATTGATTGCAGTTTTTTCCACGCAGTTCCCCCCACCGACATGCACACACACACACACACACACCGACGCCGCAGAAATGCATCCGATTCCAATTCCTCCACTCCCGTTTGCGGATGATCGTCACTAGCATCATCATCATCATCGTCATCATCACTGCATCCGTTGATCCAGAGTCAGCCGGCAGCAACAATTGTAGAATAGTAGAACAACGCACACGCAGCATTTATGATCGATGACAGCACGTGCTTCTACTTATGTTGCGGTACTCTCCAAAAATAACATCCCGCACGTGCCTCTCCCCAAGGCCGGTGGAAAAGCATGAGGAAGTGGATTGGCGAGCGGGGGACACCTACTCAGGAGCTACACTTTTTAATTAAGTACACACATCACACAACTAGACTAAGCGCATACGACGACGACCACGACGACGACGGCGATTGCCACCGAGATGGGAGTTGTTGCATTATATACATAAACCATATTACGCAATGGCACTTTCCTTTGTCGCCAACCACGCGTCTGCCGTGTCAACTCTATGTGCTAGCGAGGTGCATTATTTGCTTTCGTATTTATTTTACTGTTTTGTTTTTGCTCTTAATGCTGAGCATTTCGTTCTGTCGTTTGGGATCAGTTTCCCCAAAATGCTGAGCTACTGCATCTTCTCCCGGAGGACTATTTTCGGAAGAAAAAAAAACGGCAGTCGGGAGGAATGACACTGTAGCAAAAGGCGAAAGGGGAAAACTTTCCGAGCACATTCGAACGATATACGATATCATTGGATGGGAAGCACCGAAGTTTTCCCCGTTGTCGCGTTGTATTGAGATGGAATGCGTTTGAAGGTTTGGACTTGTTCAGAAGCATTGCGATAGGATTTTCCAGAAGCACCTGCACAAAGTCAATGGATCTGTCTCGCCACTCAAGCAACCCATCGCTTTCCTGTGTTTGTTTATCTTTTCAATATTATGTCATCACAAAAGGCACTAAAGCAGAAGAACGGGGGCCAGGCATCGAATGCATGTTTAGTACAGAATACCCGAAACGATCATCATGTTTAACATTCTAACTTGTTTTTTACTTCTTATTCCTTTTTCAGGTAAGTGTTCGAACTCCAACTAAGCAACATCACGTTTTAAAACCGACTGTCTAATCCGCACTTTTGGTTTGGGAGTTGAACGGCAACACAACCCCGACGTACGCCAAAATTTCTGAATCCCAAGTTGGTGCAAAATCCCTTCGTCCGGTTTGAGCAAACGCGATAAGTTGTTTATTTATAGCCGGCTAGACGGCAGGAAGGTAATCAGAAAACAAACTACTATCAATCAATTTTCGTTTTTTTTCTTTTTTGTTTCTTCTATTTAGGTTTAGTTTGCAGTTTCCGTTTTACTATAGCGTGTTCTTTTCTTCTCTAAGTAGCCTTGTTTCGTTCTTTCTTCCTTATATAGAAATAGATAAAGGGGGCTTCAGAATTACTTCACCTATCTGCGTTTCGATATTATGGCGTTTTTCTTCATGTTTCGATATTACCCAAAGAGCATTTTAGAATAGATAATGTGTGAGGAATAGATAGAAAAATTTGATAGCTAAGAGGTCACACCACCCTAGTGTCACTGAAGAACGAGGTGAATTTAGTCGAGACACATACCTTCTGGAGTGGTGAAATGAGAATGGCGCTCTCTGTTGTATCTCGGGTGCAACACTACCGAAGAGCTTCACTCATATTTGTTTAATGAAACTCACGAAGAATGCGCACTACACTACAAGTGAAAACTACCCAAAGATGATTTATAATCAGTAACGGAAAACCTATTCGAGTAGTTTTTACTATCAGTCGAACTTCGAAATCAGACATCATTTTGAGTTTTTTTTTTCTTCTAGAACCCAACAATTGCCAACAATAATGCATTTCCCAATAACAATTCAAATTATTAGACCAGTTTCCTAAAATCGCTGGTACACTCAAAAAACAATGCACCTTATATTTAAGTGCAATCACCTATAGATTTGGGCAAAGTGCAAAGTTATTGCTCTGTATTATTTTTTATTAAATGTGGTCAATTAACCATATGTGCAATATGGTTAATTGACCACATTTATATAGCCCTTAAGTGCAAGAGCTGAATGGATATTAATTGTAGTGTACATGAATTGCGTTAACTTGTCCTAGCAAAAATCAAATGAGTTTTTTAATACGTTTTATGTGAAAAGGTGCATGGATTTTTTCTACTTTTCATGTAATAAAACAAAATGTGTGAATAAAAGAGGTTTTATTTGTACACTGATTGGCAAAATAAAGTGCCCACCTCATCGTTTTTTCAATTTCTCTCATTTACTTGGTTCAAATTAAAGTAAACACACTGTATTTTTTTTTACTATCTTATTTTTTATATTCTTTTTAAGTTTCACTTATGGAATACTGAAGAAAAAGGAGTTTTACTCAAAGAAAAAAAAATCAATTTGTGTTGAAAAAAAAAACAGTGACAAAATAAAGTGCCCACTTCATTTAGGCTACAGAAAACAAAATTAAAGTAAAATAAAAGCATTTCAATAATTGATGTGTCCTCCTTTGGCCTTCAGGACCTCCTGCAGGCGCTTCGACATGCTCTCGACCAGGTTCTTTAGGTGCTGTGGATCTAGCTCTTCCCAGGCGCGCTCCAGGGCTTCAAAACAGTTATTTTTATTGGTAACACCAGTTTTGTCAACCCTGGCATCGAGAATCGCCCACAAATTCTCGATGGGATTGAGGTCCGGGCTTTGTGGAGGCCATTCCAGCGGCTTGATCCGACAAGACCGGAAGAAAGACTTGGTCTTCTTGGCAGTATGCTTCGGGTCGTTGTCCTGCTGGAATACGAACTTCTCTTCAAGGCCCGTCTGGATCAGCGAAACCTCCAGATTTTCTCGCAGGATGTTGATGTAAGAATCTGCCGTCATTATCCCGTCGATTTTCACAATGCTTCCCACTCCACCCCACGAAAAACACCCCCAGACCATCACATTTCCTCCTCCATGCTTTATCGTGCCTTGGATGTGGCGCTCCTGAAGCTCCTCTACCGATCTGCACCAAACACAAACCCGCCGCTTTCGGTTAAACAGCTCGAATTTTGATTCGTCCGTCCAGAGAACCGTTTTCCAGAACTCTAGGGGCTTATCAGCATGCTCCTTAGCAAACTTAAGCCGTTTGGCTTTGTTTGCCTTGCTGATAAATGGGCGCTTCCGGGCAAGTTTGCTATTCAACCCCTGTGCTACGAGACGGCGACGAACAATTCGACCGGAAACTGATAACTGAAGGGTTTCCTGGATCTCGTGGACAGTTGCCCTCGGGTTCTTCTTGACTTCACGCATGATCTTGGTGTCCGTTCTCGCATCCGTTTTCCGCTTCCTGCCTCTGCCAGGGCGATCCACCACTGATCCAAACGTTTTAAGCTTCAGAAGAATTTTGCCAACCGCTGCCTTACTGATACTGTACTTCTTAGCGACAGCCCGGTGCGATTCACCGTTTTGCACATCACGAACGACCGATTTTCGGATACACAAAGGAATTGCTTTCGAAAGCACTGCGTTCTCCATTTTTTTTTTCAATTGAATCAAATGCGATCACGTATACAAATACACCAGGTTGAGCCGTTTGCTTCAAACCATGTCAAAATATCAAAACATAAACAATCGAGGGGTCTTCCAATGGAAACTTTTCGAAAACATATCGATTTTTGAAGTGGGCACTTTATTATGTCACTGTTTTTTTTTCAACACACATTGATTTTTTTTTTCTTTAAGTAAAACTCCTTTTTTTTCAGTATTCTATAAGTGAAACTTAAAAAGAATATAAAAAATAAAATAAGAAAAAAAACTACACTGTGTTTACTTTAATTTGAACCAAGTAAATGAGAGAAATTGAAAAAACGAAGAGGTGGGCACTTTATTTTGCCTATCAGTGTACCATCATACAAACTTCATCACTTTTTGAAGCTATCGCGTTCAGCAGTTCTTCTGCGGGAATGGCAAAAATGCTCGGCAGATCTGAAATATTCACAATAAACACTGTTAACATGATGTAGAAGGAGATGTTTCGCTCATCGCCATGAGGCACCAAGAGTAGAGTCATGTTTGCTAGAATGAAAGATATGAAGAGAAAGTGTTCAAAGTTCCGTCAGTGTACGGTGGGTTGGAAATAGAATAGAAGTATTGAAAATTGAGCGAAAGGGCAGGCATGGGTAAAATAGTAATCGAACCAAGGACGTTATCATTGCCAAACATCCCACTGCGGGGTAGGTTGAGGCACAGATACATCTGCCACCTCAACTGGCAATAATAACTCGTTGGATCTCGCTCATGTACCACTGATCGCTTGTGATAGTTTCTAGCGGTAGTTTGTACACACTCTGTTTTGATGCGTACATGGGAGAGGAAACTCTCTCCTTTTTTGGGTTTGTTTTTGTACACACAACTGATAATTACTTAGTGTTTATTTTTTCGTCATCTCTAACGTAGAGACCTCGGAGAGAAAGACCGTAAAGCGTAAACGATTATAATCGTCACTCCACGTTCGGAGAATACAAATATAACAAATAGGGACTGTTAACATGGCAAAAAAAAACATCTATGGTATTTTATTACCTTCAAAAAATTAGGGGCCTTCCATTGGAAAACCAAGTACCTAAACCCCCCCCGGTAAACTTTTTTTTTTTTTCTCCTTTTTGTTGTTTTTCTTTTTTTAGGATGAAAAAGCAGGTTGTTGTTTTTTTCGGGCGGTTTTTTTTTTTGTTTTTAGTGGGGAGGGGGATAAAAAAGGGGAAAGAGAAAAAACACATGACATTTCTAGCTCCATTGAAAATTATGTGCGGACCATATCAGTCTCATTGGAAACGAAAATGTGTATTAAGTGACGGGTGTTTTAAAATTATGTGCGGCAAATGAAAATCATACTGGTTCACATGATTTCAATTGGAAGCAAAAATTGACCGATTTAGGTGCCAATTTTAATAATAAAAATTATTGATATATTTTCAGTGTAGAAAGGGACGAAAAACCGTCTTGACAAAATTGTACATTTACGAGCTCAACTTCAACATGGAGCGAAATGAATCTAGTTTGAAACAACCATAAATATGGTTGGAATTCAAACGCTAGTTCTGCTTGAGTTAAAAATGATATTAATTTGATTCGAACTCGGGATTGTAGTTAATTCAAATCACTTTTTCAAAAAATATCTACTCATATTTCAACAGTATTTCCATATTTTTTTATAAGTTGATAGAAACTACACCGGACATCGTTCTGTAGATGAGCAACATCTAGCCCGAAACCGGTCGACTATTGAGGAAAACTTAAACCCCTCTTAACGTTTTGCAATAACAATAAAGGTGCCGCCACACGGCGCTTAAAATCTATGTTATAGTTCACTATAATATTGCTGTTATAGATATCTATGTCATCGTTATATAATATTCGTGAAACGATTTTGCAAAAATCTGAGCTATGAAGTAATAGTAGCTATGTAAGGCCTGTACCCGAAAAACAAATGCACCAGAAAAAAGTGTTCGCCAAAAAATTATTTTAAGTCTAATTTTCTTGAAACTTTCAGGAAATGAACTAATACATATGGATTATGCTTCGGCATAATTACTTTATTCAATTTCCTTTCCATCGCTGAAAGCCCGCACCTTTCCCTTACGACCCCTCATTACAGTTTGTGCAATGGTAGAGCCGACCTTTTTGGTCACTTTCATCCATTCTTTCTTCAACTTCAGCTCGTTCTTAAACACCTTGGACAATTTTGGAACTTTGGCCTTCATTATGGCCCAAAATTTTTCCACCAGACAAATCTCTGGTGAATTTGGGGGGTTGGCGGTTTTTGGCACAAAAACAACGTTATTGTATCTGTACCAATCCAACGTCGATCGCGCGTAATGGCATGATGCCAGGTCCGGCCAAAATAATGTCTCGCCTCCGTGGGACCGCAGGAAGGGCAACAGACGCTTCTGGAGGCACTCGGTGCGGTAAATTTCGCTGTTGATGGTACCCGTTGTGATGTACGGTTTACTCAGTTTACCGCATTGGCATATGGCCTGCCAGAGCAAGTATTTTTTGGCGAATTTGTCCACTTTCTTCTTCCTTCTGTCTTCCGGAACATCAAACCGTGATTTGGCAACGTAGAACTCCAACCCCGGTATCTGCTTTGCGTCTGCCTTGATGTAGGTTTCGTCATCCATAACCACACACATCGGTTTCGTTAACCACTCTCAATACAGCTTTCTGGCGCGGGATTTGGCCGCCGTGTTTTGTTGGGTCCTCCCTTAGCTCAGTCGGTAAAGGCGCAGCTACAAGGCAACACCATGCTGGAGGTGGCTGGGATCGATTCCCGGTCTGGTCTAGGAATTTTTCGTAAAGGAAAATTTCTCACAATCATACTAATGCATAAATGGTACTTGGCATCGCAAGGCCAGGCGGAACACTTTGCCTCCAGAGCCGCGTCGCGAATCGAATGGTTCGGATTACACTTGAAATAATCCAACACCTTCCGGGCTTTTACAGGGTCAGCTGTCTTCGATTTTCTTCCACTTCCAGCCCGCCGCTCGGTCGTCTGGGACTCTTTAAACGATTTTACCACCCAAGACACAGTTGTATGGGTGATTCCCAGTTGTCTTCCGATCCATCTCATGGTCGCAGTCAGATTTCCCATGACGGCGCGCAAAATTCTCCGGCGATTTTCTTCTTGTTTCGATGACATCTCGATAACCACTAAGCCGATTGTTATGAAAAGTTGAACATGTAAACAATTCACTCCAAACTAGTGAAATTCAGATTTTCATCAATTTTTACCCACGGACAAAAAAGTTACACACGGATAAAAATGGTGCATTTTTTTTTCGAGTACAGGCCTTAGTTGAAATCTAGCCGCAGCAGCATTTTTTTCGGTTTACACACGATTGATTTTTTTTTGTCGCATATATTTAGTGGCGAGCTTTTAAAAATTGAATTTGGGATGTAATCATGCACACTTAGAAATTATGAATTTTACACGAAACGTAATTCATGTTTGTAAAAAGTTGGGGAACGTAAAGATAGATTTCGTGTAGAATTAAGTCTCCTGAAACCGACACATACGCAATTCGAAGAGAGATGTGTTTGATTTAATTTATTTTTTCATCTCTTTCAACCCATTCTTATGTGCTAAAGGACACTTGCATGTGTCGGTATCAGGAGACAGAAATTTACATGCCATTTTGGTACACAGATAAAAAGAAACATTGAATTTTCTGCGTTATTTGATGCACATAAAGGGAATGCTAGATTTGTCAGAAAAAAATGGGATATGTCATGTAAAGTTAAGCCAGATAACGCCTGCATCTAGCCTGTTGTATGAAAGATTGCGAACATTGGCGCAAGAAAGATTGCAAACAATTTCGTTGATTACGCCTCCTTTGGCTTAGAACTAAACGAGGGGAAATTTCACAAGCTTGTTAAAATTCATTATTTTTTTCTGTGTAGTGTGTGGGCACATTCGGTAGGTATGGACAGGGAATTAAAAATTGCTGCAGTTGCTGCGTACATCATATTAAAAAAGCAAATAAAACGAAAAACTCGCAAAGTCTGGAAAAAATCGTGGAATGCTTGTCTTGAAGGCTAGGGAATTGATGCTAATCTGCTGAAGGAGTTGGGTTATAAAGATCCGGATTACTAGTTCAGCGATATTTTTCAGAGAAGTTCACGGGACTTCTTCAGATAAGTTTATGGAAGTTCTTTAGAGAAATTCGGGGAGGTTCTTCAGAGAAATTTAGATAATTCTTCAGAGAAGTTTGGGAAATTTCTTCAGAGAATTTCAGGAAAGTTCTTCCGAGGAATTTCAGGGATGTTCTTCAAAGGAACTACAGGGAAGTTCGTCAGAAGAACTTCAGGGAAGTTTTCCACAGAAATTCAGGAAAGTTCTGTATAGAAGTTCAGGGAAGTTCTTCAGAGGAACTTCAGGGAAGTTCTTCACAGAAATTCAGGAAAGTTCTGTATAGAAATACAGGGAAGTTCTTCAGAGGAACTTCAGGGAAGTTGTTCATAGAAATCAACGTAGTTCTTTATAGAATTTCAGGGAAGTTCTTCAGAGAATTTCGGAGATGTTCTTCAAAGAACTTCGGGGAAGTTCTTCAAAAAACTTCGGGAAAGTTCTTCAGAGAAGTTCAGGGAATTCGGTTAAATTCATTGCTTTGAGGTTTCAAAATATTCGTATGTTATTTCTTAGAGCAGCAGAAAATGAATGAAATTGAAATGACAGGTTTATTTGAAATTCGTATATTATTTAGAAATAGAGTGGTTGTCAATTTCACGTGATTTTGAAGAAAAATTGCAATTTTCCAATTTTGTAGGAGCGTTAGACGAAAAACACGTAAGCATAAAAGCCCCTGCAAAGACCGTCAGTGATTATTTAAATTATAAAAAGCAGTTTAGCTTCATTCTTATGGCTATGGTGGATGCTGAATACAAATTTACGTATTTCAACATTGGAGCAAAAGGAAGGATCAGTTATAATGGGTTATTTGCTGATTGCTGTTGGGGAATCCGATGCAGGATCTTTGGCTCCTGAGATGTCTGTTTTGGCTCCGATGGTGGGCAAGTTTTATGGCTCATCTGAGGTGTGGACGATCAGCTATTCTTGAGACATTTTGAAAATTATTTTATCTTCATAGACCTGCTTAAATTTGTTGTTCAAGTTCCTCAAAGCCATCGAATATTTTTTATACAAGGCATTCTTCAGCCCATAAGAGAACGTCCATTAATTATGTCACGCAAAAAGTGACTTTTTATAACCCCCCCCGCCCTTGTCACGTTTTTTGTATGGACCTTCAAACTTTTTTTGTCACGTTTTCCCAAACCCCCCTCCCCCCTTACTGCGTGACATAATTAATGGACCTTCCCTAATGTCTCCAGCAACGAGTTGGACGATTTACCCAGAATAGTGGCCCGATTTTTTGGTTTTTTTTTAGTTTCGTGGGTTCGGACACGATCTTAGCGCCATCTCATCATATGATGACTTTTTACGCTTCAAATTGCGCACTACTGGCTTTGCTTTCGATCCTCTCGGTTTTTCAAGTTTCAAAACGGGTACGTTGGAGTCAGAGATCAAAATCAAAAGTTGAACATCGGAACTGGTAGAATCGTAATCTGCCTCTCAACATTATCAATACTTAGTATTTAGCTAGGTATCAAAATTCCCTGGTCTAGACTTTTTTCGGATGAGGAATTGCAAAGCAGAATGATACACTCACTTTGAAGCTTACACTTCCACCGGTGATCGGGATTAGTTGGTTCCGTAACACCGGATTTTGCTCCCACAGCTCAACCAAGTGGAATTTCTTTTACTGTTTCATTTTTACTTCAAAAATACCGTGAAAACTAGCAAAAAAATCAAACGAACTGTCAAAAAACTTCGATCAACGAACTATGAACTATTCCGTCCGGATGGAATAGTTCATAGCCTGCTACTATAACATAGAAACTATCGCTAGAGTGTACACACGACAACGGGCACGGCTCTATATCATAGCGTAAAACTATCGCTTGCAAGTCATAACTATCAGCTATCACTACATAGTTTAGGTGTTCCTACTAAAACTAGTACATAGTTTTCTAGCATATAGCTCACTATTTACTAGAAATAGCTGCCGTGTGGCGACACCTTAAGTGTTGTGTCCTAGTTCACGTCGTTCATTCCAGTGAAACTACAAGTCTAGTTATTTTCAAACTAAAAAAGGTTTGATGTAGAAGGAGATGTTCGCTCATCACCATGAGGCCCCAAGAGTTTGCTAGAATGAAAGATATGAATAGAAATTGTTGATAGTTCCATCAGTGTACGGCAGGTTGAAACAAATCTTAAGAGAGTACCCCCCAATCCTTGCCTGTTAAGTGGAACGCCCAGTTGAAAACCCGTGCTGATCGGCACTCAAAAACTGCTTACTATGTGCAAAAAGAGAGTTCCTTACGACCAGTTCAAATAGCTTTGATACGGCGCTTAACGATGTGATTCCCCTGTAGTTATTCACGTCCCGCTTGCTTCCTTTTTTCAATACCGGAAACACGTCTGCCGTTTTCCAGCAAAAAGGAAATATGCCGCTAGAAAGGGACAGCTGGAATATCTGATGAAGTGGATACAGAAGATAGGCCATATTCTGTTTAAGAAAAACGGACGGAACACCATCAAGTCCGGGCTTAAACGATGTTTTAAGAAGTGATGCAGCGTTTTAGGTCGATTCAAAATCCACATCGACGAGGCTGAGTGTTTGATTTGCCCTGGGAACATAGCTCGCGGCAGCGTTAATGGCATGAACGGGAAGTCGCTCGTCTTCAAACACACTAGCAAATTTTGCCGAGAACAGCGCCAGCGGTTTCGTTTTTAAAAAACAGGGGGGGGGGGAGCGCCTTTTTTTTTGTGTTTGTTTTTAATAAATCTTTATAAATTTTTTGTGTGATTTAGGTCGCCGTTGAACCACACTCAGATGGGGTTGGAACAGCCCACGACTTAGTCTTTTGTATTCGTAGTTGAGTCTGCTATAATGGCGTTTAGGCGAAAGTGTGCGGTATTTCGTGAATCTTTTGATAGCCGCTCTTTTGGTCTTTCTAAGCGCACGGAGACCGTTAGTCATCCAAGGGACCGGAGATTCAGTCTGAACGATCCTTTTTGCGACGTGGCTGTTAATGACATAAGCCAAGACGTGGGAAAATGTTTGAGCGGCGATATTATCGTCGGTTGGACCAAGAATGCTCTGCCAATCTAAATTAGACAGTACCTCACCAATACTACGATAGTCAGCTCTACGGAAATCATATGATACAGAAACAGGAGTGTCAACGAAGTCTCGAGCAACAAAATCTTCGACGGCAACTATAAGAGAAGGGTGGTGAGGAACATCCTTAACTAGAGGCACGGGGGCCGAACAGATGACAGGAGCGGTATCTCGGCCACTGACAAAGCAGAGATCTAGAGAGCGATTGTTTTCATTAACCACGTCATTAACTTGGGATAGAGTTGCGGTACTGTAGCTGTCCAGAAGCTGAATTGCCCCTGCGTGAAAAGAAGAGCGCTCATGGTCTGGACGGAGGAAGCCGCTGTGAGTTGGTGTCCATGCAATTTCCGCTAGGTTGAAGTCTCCCAAAACAATCACTTCATCATTGAGGGTAGCCCTATCCGAAGCGGCACATACAGATTGACAATGTGCATCAATTAATTCCAAGTCTCGAATTCGATCCGGAGGAATGTACACCGCACAGAGAAATAGTTTACGGCCTCCAAGCTGAATTGCTACCCAAACTTGTTCCGCGGAGATCCAAGAATCGTCTTCAACTGCACTTGCTTTCAGCCTGGAACTAACTGCAACGAGAACGCCACCACCGGTCGATTTCCTGCTATTGTTTATGTTCCGATCGCAGCGGAATACTTCGTAGCCATCTCCAAAAACATAACTTGAAACAGTCCGAGAATCTAACCAAGTCTCAGTCAAGACTATAATGTCATAGCAATGATCCATGATCGCTAACCGATAATCGTCCATGAGGCCGTTCATTCCACCAACATTCTGGTAGTAGATGACAATATCCGAATTCCGCAGTTGAAGGGTAGTAGCACTGGGAAAGGAAATACCATCAGGGCGGGAAGTGTCCGTTGGTTGACAATACTTGCCGTTACTCGGAATCCGGAAGACCCCGTCTCCCAACTCAACCGCAGGGCCGGGACGGCTGCTGGTCGCTGGCAGGAAGGGCTCGACTGCGTTGAGCGGAATAGGGGCTTCCTCAAGACTAGCGGCAATTGTGCGTCCCGGTATCCCGCTTGCAAACGTTGATCGAAGCTGGCTAGGAGATGAACTGAAAACGACGAACAAATCAGGCAACGAAATGTCCGAAAACACAGCGTACTTGCCTGTAGTAGAAGTTCGGAAGATCCCGTCTCCCAACTCAAACGCAGGGCCGGGACGGCTGTTGGACGCGGGCAGGAGGGGCTCGACTGCGATGAGAGGGGTAGGGACTTCCTTTGGACATGTGGCAAGTGGTGCGGTGGATATTTATTATTTTATATTTATATTTATTTATATTTATTTATTTATATAATTCCAACTGATTAAACATCTTATTGAAATGTAATGGGGAAAAGCCATGTGGCGTAAAAACCTCTTATCTCTAAACCGTACACTACATTAATCAACAAAAATAGAAGGAATACAAAGCAAGTAAACAGAATTAATTCTAGTACACACACAAAACTTGTCAGTAAAATTAAAAATAATCTTCCGTAGAATCAGTCGTCTGGTATCCAGTATGTAGTATTTTTCACCATTTCCGAACTAGTGACTTTCCATCCAACTACGCTGAATCCGGTGACGGAAGGTCTTAGCCGGACAGTTGAAGTCAAACAGAGCGTAGAGTTCATTGAAGCGCGGTGACATGAATCGAATTGGATCGTGTTGGCCGTAGTTTGCAGCACGGGTTCCGAGCTGCAGAAAATTTCTTGTTCGCAGAACTCGTTCAGGAGCGTAGATAGATAGTTCTGCCAGAATTCCTGGAGAGTCGATTTCACCTAGCAGCACTTTTGCCGCGAAGACTGCTTGCATGACTGTACGCCTATGTTCCAACGTTTCAATACCCAAGAGTGAGCAACGATCCTGGTACGCTGGAAGATTGACAGGATCATTCCACGGCAGATGACGGAGAGCATAACGAACAAATTCTCTTTAAACAGCTTCAGGCCTCGCAATCCAGATTATTTGATAGGGGCACCACATCAAGGCTCCAAATTCCAGGATAGAACGCACGAGAGAGCAGAACAATGCTTTCAGACAGGTGGGATCACGAAACTCGTCGGAGATTTTAAACATGAAACCGAGCTGTCTGTTGGCTTTGGTAATCATATCTGTGTAGTGTTGTCTAAATGTCAAACCAGAGTCAAGCGTGATTCCAAGGTCACGAACAGTATCAACTTTTAGCAGAGGCTGGTTGTTTATTTTGTTATCAAATGCAATTGGGTTCAATTTTCGATGGAATGTGACATTGAAGCATTTGTTAACACTCAGTGTCAGGAAATTCCTGGAACACCACTCTTCAAATTAATTGACCAAGTGCTGTAGTCGTAAGCAATCAGCGAAGCATCGCACAACCACATACATTTTAACATCGTCAGCATAGAACGACCTGCAGTTAGGTGGAAGTATCAGTCCAACCTCGTTGATGAAAATGGAGAACAGCAGTGGTCCCAAGTTGCTGCCTTGAGGTACGCCCGACATATTCGCAAAGTAGTTCGATTGAGCTGAGCCGATCTTCACACAGAGTACCCTGTCCGTTAGGTACGATTTAAAGCAACGAACTGAGTTATTTGACATGCCAAGTTTGTCTAACTTTGCCAAAAGTATAGCATGGTCGACCCGGTCAAAAGCAGACTTGAGATCCGTGTAAACAACGTCGACCTTAGATCCAGCTTCCATATTCCGGAGACACGAGGAAACAAAAGGTGCAAAATTGGTTGAGATCGATCTTCTGGTGTGAAATCCATGTTGTTCAGGAGAGATTTAGTGTCTGCAACTAGCAAACAACAAATCGTTGACGATGATCTCGAAGACTTTTAAGCAGGCACGGAGTGATGTGATTCCTCGATAATTTTCGACATTTTGTTTATCTCCTTTCTTGAAAATCGGGAACATGAACGAAGATTTCCAACGTGTTGGATATTTTCCCTGGCGTAAAGAGTATTTAAAAAGCTTCATAAGAGGAATCGTAACCACTGCAGAGCAACTCTTTAGTACACATGAAGGAATTCCGTCAGGGCCAGCCACGTTTGAAAGTTTCAGCTTCTGGATTGCGGATTCAACGAGGTCTGATGTAATCGCAGGAATAATGAAGTCGAACGCATCTCTGGGAGTATCTCTGAGTGCTTCGCTGACTTGCTCCAATGTTGGCATGGTGTCATTGGAAACACTTTTGAAGTGCTCAGAAAGGAGATCACATTTGTCCACTGGTGTGCTGGCGATTCTGTCGCCAAGATGAATTTCAACCGGTAGCCCATTCCTTTTTGTGTCCACAAATGACCAGAACAACTTTGGGTGGCGCCGAAGGTTAGATTGGATTCGTTTTGAATAATTCTTGTAGAAGACGATTGTAAATTCGGTACTGGGATACTAGCTGCAGAGAAAAGTCGCTTGGTGAATTGATTTCGAGTTTTGCAGTACTTACGAAGAGCCTTCGACCTCACACGTTTCAGGTACCGTAAATGAGCATTAGACCAAGGAGGTTTACGGGCAGGTCTCCTAAAGAAAAATCTGATATAGCCCGGGACACAACCTCGTCAAAAAAGTCTACAGCTTCATCGATAGTGGAGCACGAGTGAAGGAACTGCCAATTTACTTGGGACAGATATTGGCTCATTGCGGCGAAATCAGTTCTTCGGAAGTTCAGACCATGTGGATCAACGATGTTATCGAAGGTAATGGGTACTGATAGATTGATAATAATCTCCAGCGCAGGATGATCGGCGTCGAGGTTAATTAAAGGTTCGGAGGCTTCGGCAACAGTACATTCCATTACGGCAGCTTCATTTACCAATACAAGATCAAGCAGTCTCGGGTTACGATTTAACGTTGAATTTATTTGTTTTTAATCATGAAGGCTGAATCCATCCATCAATGCACAGCAGACAGGAAACATGTGCGAATGAAGAACGTCAATTGTGGGATGACCAATCTTGGGAACATTCCAAACCAACCCAGACTGGTTGTAATCGCCAAATAGTAAGGCGTAGTCGTTGTGATCTAAACAGGATAACACAGCGCCAATCGAACTGATATGGTTCGCGATTTCCTGCTTTTCAGTAATTGAATTGATCACACTACCGAAAGACGAGACTGCTAACTTGAATCCTGCACATTTCATCAATTTGACGCACTCGTCGCACATCCAAATCAAATTCGAACATGAGTGGATAACGTTCACAAAGGCCTTTTTCAGCTTATACTATTATTTTGGTGTTTAACGTGGACTGGCTTTAGGTGAGCCGATACTTTTGATGGCGATACGAAATGCAAGTATGAGTTGCAATACTTATGTAGGAGATAGCAAACTCTTTATTGTGAGAAGGTGAAAAGATGATATTAAAAATATAAACAACTAGCTGAACCCGGTGCGTGCGCTGCTACGCTTGCAACTAAATGAAGAAAAATTTACTTTAACTGGCACGTTTATGGTTTTTTTTTTTTGAATAAGCAGGGGTTCAAACTTCTATCAAAACATGCTTCTTACCCGAGAAATACACGTTTTGTGTTTAAGTAACCTAGATAATTCTCATTTTTGGTAGAAATTTGGGTTCCATTTGTATGGGAGCCCCCCCCTTCCAGAGGGGGGTGGTTTCTCAAACCACCATACAATCATTGCCTTCAAAACCCCCCACATGCCAAATTTGATTCGATTTGCTTGATTAGTTCTCGGGTTATGATGAAATTTGTGTCTCATTTGTATGAGAGTGCCCCTTCCTGAGAGAGAAGGGGTCTCAAACAATCATAAGAACCTTTCCCAACCCCAAAAACCCCTTCATATAAATTTTCACGTTGGTCGGTTCAGAACTGTCCGAGTCTATAAGGATCTGACAGACAGACAGACAGACAGAAATTCATTTTTATGTATATAGAAATCTAGCCTCCAAAAACCCCCATATGCTAAAATTGGTTTCATTTACTTGATTAGTTCTCGAGTTATGCAGAAATTTGCGTTTTATTTGTATGAGAGGCCCCCTTCAAAATGGGGAGGGGTATTGAACTGCCATAGAAACATTTCTTGCCTCCAAAAACCTCAACATGCCAAATGCCAAATTTGGTTTCATTTGCTTCATTGGCTCTCGAATTATGCTAAAAATTATGTTTCATTTTTATGGGAGTCTCCCCTTCCAGAAGCCGGAGGGGTCTCAAACCACATTAGAAACATTTATTTCTCTCAAAAACCTCCACATGCCAAATTTGGTTCCATTTGCTTTAATTTTTATCGAGTTATGCAGAAATTCGTGTTTCATTTGTATGAGAGACCCCTCTTTCAGTGAGCGGAGGAGTCTCAAACCACAATAGAATCATTTTTTGCCTTCGAAAACCTCCACATGCCAAATTGGGTTCCATTAACTTGATAAGTTCTCGAGTTATTCAGAAATTTGTGTTTCATTTGTATATGAGCCCTCCTTTCAGAGAAGGGAGGGGCTCGAGTCAACTTAGAAACATTTCTTGCCTTCAAAAACCTCTACCTGCCAAATTTGGTTCCATTTACTTGATTAGTTCTCGAGTTATGCAGAAACTTGTGTTTCATTTGTATGGGAGCCCCCCCCCCCCTACCAGAGAGAGAGAGAGGGGTCTCGAACTACCGTAGAAACATTTATTGCCTTTAAAATCCCCGCAAGCCAAATTTGGTTCCATTTGCTTTATTAGATCTAGAGTTATGAAGAAATTTCAGTTTCATTTGTATGACAGCACCCCTTCTAGGAGAGGGGAGGGGTCTCAAACCACCATAGAAACATTTTTCGCCACCAGAAAACCCCACATGCCAAATTTGGTTCCATTTGCTTGATTAGTTCTTGAGATATGCAGAAACTTCTGTTTCATTTGTATGGGAGCCTCCCTTTCTAGAGAGGGGAGGGGTCTCAAACTACCATAGAAACATTTCTTGCCTCTAAAAACTTCCGCATGCTAAATTTGGATTCCTTTGCTTGATCAGTTCTCGAGTTATGCAGAAATATGTGTTTCATTTGTATGGGAGCCCCCCTTTCAGAGGAGGGAGGGGTCTCTTACTATCTTAAGAACCTTCCCCGGCCCCAAAAACCCCTGCATACAAATTTTCACGCCGATCGGTTCAGTAGTCTCCGAGCCTATTAGGGTCAGACAGACAGACAGACAGACAGACAGACAGACAGACAGAAATCAATTTATATATATATATATATATATATATTTCTATTTATATATATTTATATATTTATATTTATTTATATATTTTTTTATATATATTTATTTATATATATATATATTATATATATATATATATATATATTTTTTTTATATTTTTTTTTTTTCGGTCTCGTCCCATACATGTCAGTTTTTAGTCATTCCTTTTACTCCACTCTCATATTTACCAACATTTCTGGCCGACGTTGTCCATCGCTTTTCCCACGCATTACTCTCCCAAATGTCATAGTTAAAATTTCCACCTTTACGGCATTTCCAATCGACCGCAACCCTATTGCCATCAATCTGATCATTCATACTCGATCCTCTTCGTTCGGTCGTTCACTCACTCGCTCACTCCCAGCTGTTCCTCTTCAGTGCGAAGTTCCCATCGGGCACCAGTTCATCAGCTTGCTCGTTCATCGTGCCCAGCTATTGCGGGCGCGAGCATCATCATTCCCGGTCAACACACCTCCAAGCAGACAAGATGCAACCGAACCGAAACATTGCTTTTGTGTACAAAGTTTTCCTCCCATTTGAACGTCGAATATTTAAATAAAATAAAATAACGCGAATCCGCAGCAATCGTTAGAAGCAAACGACCAAGCAGCTCCACCATCCATCCATCCATCCATCCGTCGTATGAAGCGTCCGCGAAATGAGACATACATGACGGCGGCGACGACATAGACGATGTGGACGACGATCGCTAGGAAAACCTTAAACCCCCAAGCCGACTCGAAGAGCCAAGATTTTATTTTTAAACTCAGTCTGGGTCCACTTCGGTACGTGTGAGGAAATACGCGAAAATCCGCGATTCTTGCGCGCTTCTCGTCGATTATTAGTTGTAGAGTAAGTGTCAGCTCGGCGACGACGACGACGACGAAAAAAGGAAAAACCAACGAATCCGGACGCGCTTCTGCTGCTGGCTGTCGGAAAAGTGTGCCAAAATTCCAGCCGCCCGACGCGTGGAGCGAATTTCACACGTTCAAGGTCCCAGCACTCGACTCGATCGCGCTCAGCGTTCACGGTCATCCGCGGGTGGATCGTAAATCTCCGAAGGTGAGCGCGAATTTTTTCTCTTTTTGGTGGGATGAACCCACGGCAGACCGTCGCGGGGGGAACCGAGTGTTGCTGCTCCGTCAGCGAGTCGGAAATCAAGGTCGGAATTTGGATCTAATTCGGTGTAGCTGAGCAGCGAATGGAAGAAGGTTGATCGTAAGTGGGGGAGGGGAGCGATCGGTGAGTCACGGGAAATCATTGATAGAAAATCGTTGAATGAAAGCGCTCCTGCTGGGCAGCCGCAAATGCTCCCCAGTTGGTTTGGTATTTGTTTTGAGCTGTAGGGAAGAAAAAGTGCAGTTTGATATTGTAAGTGTCGGAAAAGCGCAAATTCTAACACGTGATCAACGCTCGGTCCAAAGTGAAAGCAGTTATTTGCCCTATTATGATCGGGTCGAAAAAATGTGAGGTTATAAAAAATCGTTCCGATTTCTCAGCAAAAAATCTGAAGAAGACAAAAGCTTGTTGTATTTAATTAGAGTTACTCAATTTGTTGAAACTCGCACACATATCTGAATACGGATCTACAATGCATACGCAGTGATTGAATATTTGTGAATATATTTGACCGATCGTTTTTGTGAGAGGCTCATCCCAGACAGCATCGAGGATCAGTCAAAATGCTGAAACATAAAAACCACCGGCATCATCGCCACAACACCACTTACAAACCACCTTTCATGAGGAATCGGAACCGAAGGGTAAGTGATCGCCAACATTGTACTTGTTTGTCAACCTCGAATTAAGATTCGAGAAAAAAAAACTCCTCCTTGTCTTAGTTTAGTAAGTTTTCATTTACCTTCGAATTATTTCCCCAAAGAACTTTTACCCACACCATTGCAGTGAAGTACTTCGAGATTCGAATGAAGGAAAGTAAACCCGAAATGTATTAGAAAAATGCAAGCGATTTATTTTGATTTCGTTCCAACTTCCTCTCACTCTCGCCGTGAGCGTGGAAATCCTGTCACAATGCTCTCATCAGCGTTTGACGTTTCTCCGGAAAAGCAACCCGTGATTGTGAGCATGCGCCGTTTTGGCACAACAAGAATTTTCCGACAGCTGTCATATTCTCGCTGCCGCAGCCACCTGACAGCATACAGGAAAGGGATTGTCTCCCGCGCTCTCTTACTCTCTATCTCTCTCTCTTTCAACGTTCATTTCACGTTTCGTCTTTTTTCGGCTATCTCATTTGACCGTGGTAGGCAATTATCGTTCAACCATCATCGTCATGTGTGTGTTCTTGGTTGACGAGATGTGTTTTGAGTGGCTTTTCTGTTTGGAAATTTTCTGCTTGCAAGCGAAGCGCATTCAAGATAATTATGTATTTTCTTTTTCAATTTTCGTTTGGAATGAATTTAATCAGTTTTAATTTGAACAGAAGTTTTAAAACCTCAATCTAGGAACCTCAGCACTTCTGTTGCGAGCGTTCTGCTGATTTTCAACTTCAGTGTTCTAGATGCTCTTCCATAGTAAGTTTGGCTTAAGCCAGGGTGTCTTCCGGCCAATAAAGCAATCCCTCGGTAACAAACTTCTCATACTTTTTCTTTTTCTTTCTTCGCGTTTCAAGCTTATTGATATTGCAATTAGCTTATTGCTTGCTCTCAACTTAGTGTTCCAAATGCACTTAGCATAGCATAGCATAAACCAGGTCGCACAAAGGCGTAGATGGTACAAGCTCTTAACTGTTGTTAAGATGGAGACGCACCTTTATCGGTTGCTGTTAGATAATGATTTGTGAACAATCCCTACCTCTTAGATAAAGGATGTGTCCCCTTCCAACAGACCAGAGCTGTCCTGGCCACGTCCTTGCAACTGGTGGGGATAAGGAAGGAATGTTAGTCCGACACTTACTTACTTAGGAAACGGAGAGCTCCACGACCCCTCATAAAGCCCGATTCAAAGTAAATTCGGACGCATTCAAGTGATTATAACTCAAGAATTAAACAACATGCACGGTTGCTCAAAACGTCAAACAAAAGGGTATTTATTCAGCTTTCAAACGATATTTAACAAAACATTACATTTTTCGCACTTTACTTGTGATCGATGCCATCATGATCTGCACAGTCGCTGGTGACACTGTACCGGCGAACTTACTCCACTTTATTCGCATATGATGTGCATTTGTCTTTACCGCATCCTCGAAGTTTAAGCTTGACAATTGCCCAATATTTTTCGATCGGTCTGAACTCAGGGCAATTCGGAGGATTAATCTCTTTGACGACGAAATTAACATTGTTTGCAGCATACCATTCTAGTACCTCCTTAGAGTAGTGGCAGCTGGCTAGATCCGGCCAAAACATAACGTTGGTCTTGTGTTGCCGCATGAACGGTGAAATCCGCTTAATCAGATAACTTTCAATGTAAACCTTCGACGTCATTCCTTGGTTTTAAGGCCACAACTGCAGATTCCTTGCCAAATCATTTGTTTCCGAGCAAACTTACCAGCAAAAACAAATTTACGACCAGTTGCGAGGTAAAATTTTCGTCCGGGGATTTGTTTATAATCCATTTTGATATATGTTTCGTCATCCATTAAAATACAGCCATCAAATTTCGTCAAAACTCGTTCGTATAGCAATCGGGCTCGCTTTTTGGCCACTAAATTTTGTTTATGGGAGCGATTCGGATGTTTACTGGCACAAAAAGACTTATATCCTTCTCTTGAAAGGATGTTACGCACGGTGGAAAAGCTGGAATAGTTATTTCTTTGCCAAATCACGTATGGAGACACCTGGATTGCCTTTCACGTACCTCAACACCTTTCACCTCAGCTCTTTGTCCCTAGGGCCACTTTTATGATAGATGCGCTGTGCTCTATCCACACTCAGAGTATCCTTGTAACGTTTGATTACAAGACACACCGTTGACTTTGGGAATTTTAACAATTTTGCTATTTTTGAACACACTTTTGCTATTTTTGAATTTTCTTTTCTCAAGTTCCATGATCCGTAATTTCGAGATGCGTCGATCAATCGAGAAAAACTTTTCACCAATTTCTTTGTCAATGAAACATCAACAAATGCCTGTCAAACGTTTTTTGTTCCAACCACCAGGGACGCGGTGGTGTATTAAACCGTGCGTCCAGATTTACTTTGAATCGAGTTTTGAATTGTATTAGTAGGGAGAGTAAGCTTTAGGAGACGCTCAGCAAGCGATGTTTGCAATTTTTATATTTAAATATTTAAGATATTAAGTTGGTGATTAGTTTATCCGTTGTCGATATCGCCGCCCGCTACCAAAACATTTTGTACGAAAGTTTTTCCTGTTGCTCTCCGTTACTCCTGAAAGTTAATTAAGTTAACGGGTATGCAATAATACATAGAATATAATTAAATGAGAATGGAGAATTGACGCTTCATTACAAATGTTGAGAAAAAGGCCACGGCCTTCAGGCTCGCTTTTTATCTGAAAATGTTCACAGCATGTTAATTAGTAGAAAGAGAAGGAGCCTGGGATACACTCGAAAACGTTACGGTTTTCAACGTAATTGAAAAAAAAAAAAAAGTGCAATTCGTAGAACACTTTCTTGTTTGATTTCCTGAAAACATTAAGCATAACAACAATACATATTGACTCAGCAGTTAAACTGTTATCAAATTAAAGCTAAATAATAAATAATAAATATTTACAAATATATTGATGGAAGAATATACAGGATAAGAGATTTCTAAACTTGTTGCCGAGAACAGTCAGTTCTGCCGAAGCCAACATTTCGTCTATCTAAACAGTAAAAAATTGAAGGGCAACCTCTCGTCCTTGTACATGCAAAGATGAATCCAAAGCGTGCTGAAATTATTAATTAAAAGAGAATGGAAAATATACAATATGATTTACAGGTACACAATCTTCAGTCACACCCCCTCCCTTCGCTATTGTGAATTTGACAACAGGCGTGCCCAGGCCACGCCAACCAGCGTCCCCATGTTTCAGCTAGCAGTCTTTTGTGATCATATGACTCGTGGAGGCGTGTGGTAGGAATTTGTGGGAACCAGAGGTTGGCCGCACCCTTCTTCGAAGTTTTCAACTCACCATTTGAAGCCCTTGACCAAAACATTTGTTGATATAATAAAAGATATTTTATCACCTGGCAGCCTAACAAAATAGCAAAGAAAATTTAAGCTAACAATAAGGCGAAATAACTTTCACATGATTATGAAAAATGCCAAAAATTGAAACTGCATTAAAATAATTTTCTCAAAACACGTAAAAAACCTAAAACATAAAAATCATATCGTTTCAAATACTAAACGTGAGTTAAGTGAGCTAAAACTTTCAAATATGCATAACTGCGAGCTTGAAAATGTCATATAACATATAGTGAAGGGATGTTATAATAAAAATGATAATAACAATCATACCCTATGCCCAGGGAGTCGAGAAATTTTCCTCAACGAAAAATTCCTAGACCAGACGAGAAATCGAACCCAGCCACCTTCAGCATGGTGTTGCTTTGTTGCCGCGCTTTTACCGACTTGTCATACATACTTAGAAAAAATCGTGCAAAATGAGGTGCTCTGAGATTGACATATCGATTCTCATCCACCTCACTATATCGTTTTTTTGTTTGTTTTCTTTTTTGCTATAAGTTGACATTCAAATGTTGATCAAAATGCTCTGCAAAAATATTGAATACTTTTTTGAAAACAAAATCGGTTATCGGTTTTATTTGAAGGTTTGCATAAAATTTAATTATTGATTATTGATTATTTTTACTCTTTGCACTGTTGTCCGAACTTTCCTATTTTTCCGGTCGCAGTGGCTTCTTGGTTCCGGTTTCCTTCTGGTCCCGTCATCTTGGCAGTAAGTCAGACGTTCTTCAAACACTTTGATAACATTCGTCACGGTTGATTTGGCCATATAAAGTGCATTTAACTAATCATGTTTTTTGTTGTTGCATGAAGCACGTAATCAATTATAATGTTTGAAATTGGAAATATCCTTCTTATCAACATGGAACCCTAGGAGTGGACAGCAATTTTTGCTAGAACCAAAGATGTGAAGAGAAAGTATTGATAGGTCCGATCGCTTTCGGCAGGTTGTCAATTTGAATAGAAGTAGTTTGAAATTGAGCGTAGGGCCTTTTGTTAAGCAGTATTTCGAAACAAACACACACACACTTTTGCCACACATCCCCATGCGGGGTAGGTCAAGGCAGGAACGGATCCGCCACCCTGACTGGAAAAAATGTGCGCGCTTAATCGTGCTCAAATACCGCAAATAGCGCATAGCAGTTCCAGCGATGAGAAATTTCTGTTTTACACTTCCTAAAAGCTACATGTGACAGAAATCCATTTCCAATTAGAGGTTTTGAAAGACACAATATTATGTGATTTTGCCAAGTCGGCGTGGGAATAATTTGGATTTTGCTAAGCACGTGCAAAATTTTGAAACGCTGCTTTTCTTGCTTCGATGCCATTTTGACAACTGAATAGAAAATGGCAAAAACAAAAAAGAGTCAACGTTTCGTACGCATACATCTACAAAATAAGGGGTACTCAAGTTTTTTTAAACGCGCGATTAAAAAACTATGTCATATTTGAGTCGACCAAGTTTGGACCGTTCCATCCTTTAAATCGATGCAAATCAGAAATCGGTTAAAATTGGAAACCGATACTTAAATGTAAATTATCGATGCATGCTATTCTGCATTATTATAAATCTATCATAAGTTCTTTTGAACGAGTTGTATTCATTTCCGTTTCGAAAAACATAATTATACATGATATCTTTATTTAAGTTTACTTCAAAGAAGAAAGTTAACTTTTAAATCGTTTCCATTCATTCGAAGTGCAAAACTTGTTTCGCTTCAATTAATTGGTTAAAAAGTTTAGTTAGTGTGGAACAATTGAGGTAAGGTTGGAAGTACACACAGCGAAATAAAAGATAAATAAGATTGTGTTAGAGACTTTTACCAGAAAATCAGTATGACCTCACTAATTTGCCATATGATATAAGATGGTTACAGATTCAGTGCCACTCTTCTATCAATGTTTGATATCAGTGATCGCTTAAGGCTTACGAATGTTCGAAAAAACCTTTTTCAAGGCAAAATTAATAGCTCCTGAGTTCTATATTTCTGAAACATGATGCCGCCTACAATGTTGATCCATCTTGTAGAGAACTATTTTTAGTTTCTAACTTCTTCAGTAGGGTGGAAACTTTTGAAGAAAGCATGAAAGAAATATATTCAGGGACATCTCAATTTCTAGCAGAAAAAAGCACATCCTAGCATGGTGAACAGAAGAGCATGATAGACCAAATGGCAATTTAATCATCTTGTTATGATAGTGTTGTGGTTCGAAATTTCACCACTCTTGATGTTTACATTGTGCTATTGGTAACTTTTGAAGACCTTCCTCATGCATTAGTAAACAGTGACTCATAGTGCATTAGCGTCAGAAGTAATCAATGACTTTGGCGTGCTTTCAAAATTCCAATAATGAAAAGTATGGGTACAAAGGAATAGCATCCTTATCAGATTTTGTTTATATTTGACCATTTGGAGCACATGGCCACCTGGAACCGGTTCCGGTAGTAGCCTGAAGCGGACACATTTCAGAAAGTCATTAGCTGGTGCCGTTCGACGGACAACAAAAACCGCTGTTAATTTTTCCGTCGGTGTTCCAAAGTTTCCAATTTCAGTAGATTGCAGCGATCAGAAATCGGCGGGAGATTTTGCGGATCACGCCATGGTAGATTACGCAGTGCCATCCGGATAAAGCTGCGCTGTACTTTTTCGATCCTCAAGCTTCAAGTCAATTGATAAGGAAGCCAGACCAAGGCGGCATTTTCAAGGATCGGTCGTACCAGTGAGCAATAGAGAGCTTTCAGGCAGTACGGGTCAGTGAAGTCTCTTGATATTTTTGACAAAACCCCTAGCTGGCGATTAGCCTTAGAGATCACAGCAGAGCGGTGGAGGTTGAACGTTAATTTATGATCCAGTACAACACTTAATTCGCTGAACTAGTCTATACACGAACTATAGTCGAACTATAGTCGAAAACAATCGACTGCTTGATGCGGTAATACGACATTACCATACACTTTTGAATGCTGATCATAAGTTTATTCCGACGAGATCAATCAGTGAATAAATCCAATAATGATTGAAGACAAATACAATGAACTACATTGATGACTCAAAAAATATAGTTAGGAACTCCATGGATGATCTGAAATAATATATCGTTTAAATAACAGTATCTCTGAGTTTTTGATGTGCTGTTCCGTTTCCTTGCATCGCAATAATCATTTGAGTGAATCTTATAGGTACTACAGTGATTGAAACTAGAAAACTGAAGCTGAGTCATCGTAGCTGGGAAAATTCATAATTTATTTCTTTTCATCTCATTTTCCACCGAACTAAGCTACTTCCCAAAAACTTCACCTGCCACAAAATCACGATGTGCTATCTCACATGTAATACAATGGGTAGATCTTTGCGAACCAGAAAGGATGAGTAGACTCACAAAAGCTTGTTGAAGCGCTTGCTTATTTACATCCCAAACAGTCAATCGAGGAAACAGCACATAGGGACTCATTCATGATAAGTGCGTAAACAAATGAGCCTATCCTTAATTTATTAAAACAAACTCTAATCTTGATATCTTTCACATTTAGTTTATTTCTTAACACTTTGACAGAACGTAAAATAGGACATAGATAGATAAATGTGATACTCAACACAACTGCATAGAGATGTATATGGATTTATTTCCATAAGCTGTTGCGCACACTTTCTTATTCACTCCTTTCATCAATCTTTGCACGGTGTCCTTGTCAATTTTCTTCGAAGCAGTAAGCCACTTAGAACAAAATTCTTGGATGATTGATACCTCTTCATCAAGGTCTTTGAGGTTTCCCTTGACCATTGACCAGTATGCTTCAATCGGGCGGAGCTGTGGACAATTTGGTGGATTACAATCCTTGGGAACGTATATAACGTTATTTTGCTCTTACCAAATGAGTATCTTTAGCGTAATGCCAGCTGGCTAAATCTGGCCAGAACAAGGATTGAGTCGCATGTTTTCTCAGGAAGGTTTTTAAGGTATTCTTGCCGGTAAATCTCAGCGTTTACGATACCTGTGGTTACGAAAATTTGAAATTTTAGTCCACAGGAACACATGGATTCGATCAATTTTATTTGATTGAATCCATTTTAATTGCCGCAAGTTATTGAATCGATTTCAATTCGATGCATATCGTAATGAATCAGCTTGACATAAAATGCACATCTGCTGAATTTAGCAGCATAAATCTTCGCTTTCCCTGAACTCAAATGTCTAATCGTTGCAACTGACCTATTGGGTGTGTTGCAAAATTGATCAAAAGTACTAAATCGCTTTAAATAAACTGCAAATCGATTGCAATTCACTGCGCTTGATTCCAGTGAGACACCCTTCCCAAGTAACATTGCTAACACCATCCTGCTTTATTAAGTTTTATTAAAGTTTTATGAAAGTCTCTAGAAATCAATTTGTTTTTATTATGGTACCACGAGGTGCCAATAGGTTTCATATTTTAGTCAGATTTATGACAACCCACACAGCTTGTTTACAACAATCTTAAAACCTTGTTTCTCAAATTCCTTTTACTCCTATCAAAGGTTTTATTTCGACTTTTTGAACTCGTAAAATGCTGTATTGAAATGCCGTTAGGACTCATTGATTTTATCTTATTATGGTCAGTTGATAAAGCATTTTAAAACCATTTTGCCTCCAGTAAATGCATTAAAAGGCAAATTGGCATTGACGGAAGTCACCATAAGACCAAAAAGTTTTATAATAGTCATTGCGAAGAAAAATTGGCTTTATGGCAAAACTGTGATTTTTTTCCAATCGCCATATTGAAATATAATAAATAATGGAAATGTGGAAAAATAAATGCATCAAATTTTCAATGGTATGCAAATAAACTGTAGATCGGAGACTAATTTCGGCATTCTTTTAGATAATCCCATCCAATTACATGCACTTTTCAGGAAATTCATGATTAATTTATCGAATATATTTATTTAATTTGATTTATGTTGTTGTAAATTCGCATAATTTCCGAAGCGCATTAATTTTCGGCTCTTATCGTGCCAATATTCACCATAAAAATAATTGCGCATATAATTTGGAGCATAATACGCTGTAGAAAACACAATTTGTTTTGGATATTTTGCTATCAAACAAAATTTCCCGCAACACTAGACCTTTTTTTTACTGCTAAATGAATCAGAAAAGCAGAGAATCGAACAAAGCAGAACAACAAAAACCAACCTCGATTTCACAGTGAAGTTTGACCGCTGTGGCCATTTGGCCACATTCTGGTTTTAATGGCAGCCAATAGGTTTTATGAAGGTTCTCAAGTGGTCATAACATCTTTCAGTAGAACATTTTCAAAATCTTTATGTTCTTATAAAGGTTTTATTAACTTGTTTTCATAACCGTCTATAGAGTGGGCCATTTTGTACAAATTTCGGCTTTAAAGAAGCATAGAGGAGGTGTTGGTAGACAAAACAGTTTTGAATGTAGTTTTATCAACAAAGCCGGGAGGAGTGCTATAGGGCTGGAATAAAACTAAAATTGTTACTTGGGTTTGGACTTAACGGATGCTTATGAAGTTCTAACACATAACTGAACTGGATTTTTGCAATTAACGCATCAATGTAATTCAATGAAACCTTATATATTAACTTTCAGTTTGATGAAGGTTCATTTCCAAGTTCCAAAAACTATATCAAAGTTCCAAAAACTATATCACTTCGAACAAGGATCAAAACAATGTTGAACAGAAGCTAGCGAATGAGTTGGCATTCCTTCCGAACACTGCTCAACCTTCAATATGACATTGGTTTGACGTTACGTACCATTATCATATCGGGCTAAAGTCAGGGCAGAAGCGTAAGCAACGGAAGAAAAAGTTTGATAGCAGAAGTATGCTATCGTTCAAGCTGGAATGGTGAAGGGAGAATGTTTTATGATTTGTTGAATTTTTAATATGTTCCAGAACATATTTGAAATATTAAAAGAGAAATACTAATCTTTTTAATAAATATAAAGATCACTAATTTTCTTGTGGCGCCTTTTTTGAATCTATAAAGTTCATCCATATTGTTTCCCTAAGGCTAGCAAATAAAAATTCATTAAGGTGAATTGCTGCTCCGTGTACTTATTCCTATCTTTTATCTCTCTCTCGCAAATTTACCACGCTGTTTCAAATTGATAAATCTCGATTGTTAGTGAATGAACATCAAATCGAACTACATCAGATGGCTCACAGTAAGTAAGCATACAAACTGATGTGATTAAAAATCCAATATCTAGTACAGATTCTCTGAGTTCTATCAATTCTAAATTTTGAGGTAATGGCTGCCGTCGAGAATGCTTCAGCGTAAGCCCTTAAAACTGTGAGTTATGAAAATCACAAGTTTGCTCATACTATAAATTGATTAACTGTTGGGTTATTGGATCGCTCTTTGTAAAAATGATACTTTCTGGAAAAATGAAGACCAATAAAATAAGCTTAAGAAGATTAAAAAGTAACGTATAATATTTTTTGGGAATTTTTGATACCATCCTTTCTTCCCTGTAAGGCAGTTTTGTACTCTTAGAGCCTTATACTCTTGAACCTACCCATTTAAAATATTGACAATTTTCAAACGTTTCAATATTACCAAGTATAAAAAAAAATCGAAATTTTTTGTTATTTTTATTTCTTTTTTTTCAATGAGATTCCTGTGTAAACATATCTGGCAACACTGGAGTGACCACCTTATCAAAG
>JAHHFK020004193.1:0-65631 GCA_024533555.2 Aedes koreicus
GTAACCCACATTGCTCAGCAAGCGAGCATTGTACGTTGTTTTCTCTCTGTTTTTGCACAGCAGCTGTCAAACAAACCGCTCGCTAGAACATGAGCTCTCGTATTTGCACAATTATATACAAGCAATTCCTCTATTTAACTCTGATTTTGATGATAACGTATATTCACTCAAACTACATAGCTGCTCGTATAATTCGATATATTATTTACTACTACTAGTGTTAGCCTTTGCCTTTTTCGAAAAGTTATTTTCATGTCTCCAATTAAATCATACTTTAAATAAACCCACCACCGGCTTGACCTGTTATTTGCTATTGCAGCATCATTCCGCTAGACGGTCAGACTATGAACTGGTGCTGTGAAACAAGGGTAAGAAAAGAGACAAACGAGATCAGCCCGCTGCAGTGCGACTAAGCTTCAAGCTTCTTAGAATTGATGTTTAGCCACCCAAGCAACACACCAGTTTTATAACAGTTGAAAATACATTTATTTGACTAGATTTGGTTATATAGAAGCTTACTCAACATAAAATCATCAAGATGTGTTACTCGGGCAATTACCAATCCAAACATACCGTTATCACACCTGTTACCGTTACCATTAGCGGAATGTCCATTATTTTTTCCAAACAAATTGAAATTAAACTTTTTGAAGCCCTGGCAACCGATAATAGTCGATTAAGATTGATTCAATTTTAAGCTATATTGAGTTACTCGCGAGTTACTCGGTGCATCAAAAGCAACTCAGGGTAAAGCTGTCTCACCCCTAGGCAACCCCTAGGCAGGAGAAACAGAGAATGGCTGGTCGTCACGAAATTCATTTCGTTACAAAAAGGAGTAATGATAGCATTTCACCAGATAAAAGCAATATGAATGTTTCATAAAATATACGAGACATTTGTTCTGTGCAAAAAATCCATGTTTAGGAAACGATTAAAAGCGAATTTACGAAAATAAATTCTCAGTGTTGGAATGATGCATTATATCATTTACCTCTTATGTCATGCTCATGAAAGCCTATTTCCGCTATCAAGATATGCATTCCTGCGCGAGTGACTGTTGGTAGTTCTGACAACCGAAAAACACGCTTTCAACAGTTCAAAACATAAATAAAATCCCAATAAATCAAATATCTTCATCGATTATTTCCTTGCAAAACCATTGCCAAGCAAAATAAGTTTGATTTGTTTAAATAAAATATTTTTCGAGCTTCCTCTGTCCTCCTAAAACTGGTTAAAATATGCTTCGTCATTTATGGATCACCCCAAAATATCTTGTTCATAAGATACTCTTCCAAATGAGCGTTTCCAGATGAAATCAGCCGGAAAAAGTCAAAATCTTGCACGACCCTCTCCGATTTGGATGAAACTTTGCAAATGTCTTCGGAATTGGTGATGATGGATTTTACGCGGGTTAAGGGAATTTTTTGACTCAAGACATTTTTTTCAAAAGGGCGTATGTGTTTTGTCATGCGTATTTTTCAAAAAAAATCATAACTCGAAAACCGTTGGTTGTTATAAAATTGCGTCTGAGAAAAAGTTGTAGTTAATTAATTTGAATTTATGAAAAAAATATGTACACTGTAAAAAAAAAATTTTTTCTTCAAAAAAATCAAAAATTAAACTTAAAAATCTATTAGCAAATCTGTCCAACATACGATTTTTTATAATTTTTTTTTTCCTTTTTTTTTAAGTCATAAAAAAAAAGAATAGAAGTTAATTTACGATGGAGCAACTTAAGACTTTTAATAATATAATACGATTTTTCTAGTGATTTTAAACAAAAATAATCTGGGTGAGCAACATTCTATATGTATCCGTTTTCGAGATAATTTGAAATTAATGTCGAAAAAATGGCTTTTTCCATGAAAATATCCCTTTTTCAAAAGTTAGTCGTGATTGTCCATCTTCAAAAGTATTTTTTTCAAATTGTACATAAAATCTTCAACAACTATCCTCTTGACAACAAGAAGATTGAACATCTTCTTAATTAACGAAATTAACGAATCTTAATTATCAAATAAAAATTTTGAGTTTTTTTTTTGTTCATACATGATTTATTTATTTTTTCTACTATTTTAAAAAAAAATTGTATTTACATTTTTACAAACACTATTTCCTAATTTTCCTATATATATTATGAAAACTCAGTATTTCATCAGTTGAAAATATTTTCGCAGCGATTTTGTTATCTGCAACTGGAATGAAGGAGTGATATTTCTGTGTACCAGGAATCATTTTTGTTTGCTGATAACTACCACCCCATTCTGCAGCTCCCTCTTCATATTCTTCTTGTAAAACATAGCAAAATGATATTTTTGTGAAATTTTCTTGATTTCTCTTAATAGCCCAATCATACAAAGTTTTCGCACTTGTTATTGGATGTTCCATGTTGTTTGGCCAAGCTTGCTCTTGTTGACATTCGTTTTGATGTGCCGCCAATTGCATCACATAGTCCCTTACCATGTGAAGTTGCGAAAAAATGCCACTCAGAATCAATGTTGTATTTCTCTCTAAACTTGCAGAGGCTTGCAAAATTTTTTCTATTTTTGTATTGAGAAGCAGCCCCATCAGACATAAAAATGGCCTTTTTTATATTCATTAGTTGATTTAAATACGTTAGTAATTTAAAAATAAATACTTGTACCGCAATTGTATCATGTCTTAGAACTTCTGACATTACAACAAAACTTAGATTTTTAAGCATTCCTGACTCCATATAATAAATAACAAACGGATGAATTGTAGCCTGATCATTGTTCCAATGGTGACTTTGAACAGCATCCTGAAGTACAAATGAATAATTCTCTGCAAAATCGCAAATAATAACTACTTCTCCTTCTTTTAATGAAGACTTTGTATCTTTTAATAATTTAGATTGTTTTGTTTTTATATAATCTTGAGTTAATAGTTTTTCTAATTTCTCGCTAAAATGTTCAACAAATTCAGCGACAGGTTTTAATAGCGTTTCTAAATTACATCTATCAGTTGTAATCCATTGTTCGAACGATATCTCAGACAAGTTATGTTTCTCAAGTTCTTTTAAAAATCTTATCTCAAATTCTGACAGCGTTGGACAATTTTCGCATTCACGGAGGTAACAATATTTTGATCTTGATGATGAATTACACAATAACTTCTCAAAATGTGACGTAATATGCACACAGTGTTGAATGAATATTTTTTTAAACTGTGAAGCATTAAATCAATATTTTCGTGAATTGCGCAAACACAAACGTTGTGAGAACCTAAAGCATTTAGCAATTTACAATGTTTTGGTCGTAATGCTGCAAAAGTACTAAATCCAATTTTATGTTCTCTAAGTGATGAAAGTAATAACCGTTTTTGAATTTGTTGACGCTTACCATTAGTGTTTACAGAGACATAATCTCTTTGTCCCGGCATGGCTCTGCTGATGTCGTCCTCGTCAAAAAATTGTATCACTTGATTCTTTATATCCGGATTCAAACGATTCCCCGATCTGTCGTTGGGGGTAGCCAATACTCCATTTTCGGCTGCCAATTCTTTTGCTTGTAATGCAAGGTATTTGTTTGTTTCAAATTTGCTCGTTATCTGCTGAATCGTCCACGAATTAAGCAAAGCTGTTAATATACGTATTTTATCTATTCTCGAACAATCTGGTTCTATGAATTTTTCTTTCAATAATTTCATCATATTCCACAACCTTTGTTTTCAATGTAGCTAACTCTTCGACTTCTTCTTGTGGTGGTAAGCTGAATAGATATTTTCTAATACCTGCTACAATTTCGGCAAATTTTTGCCGACGGTATTTATCGTTTTTAAATTCTCTAATGGATATCGGAGACACATTTATTCCTGCAATTCCATTATTGAATAACTCAATGTTGTGTATCACTGGAATAATCCGGTAGGTCACTGTCCTGAGAAGATGCCGAGAGTAATTGAAGCTACCGATGGTATTTCCTTCAAATCGTTCCGTGATGTGGTTGGTGCTTCGTCATGTCCACCGTTTTCTGGTTGCTCCACTCTTTCTACAGGATTACGACGATACGAATATAACCAACATGAATCACAAATTCTTAATGACGTGTCCAAATGGACCGTACAATGCATGGATAACAGTTTTTCAATTAACTTGTCAGTTAAATTTCTAAGTTTAGGCGAACACCGTCTCCTGATTTCACGAAAAGGTTTACAACAATACTTTGTTTCGAGTTCCATTTCAAATCGTTTTACACTTTACGCTACTTATGAAAGACACTGTTAAACTGATGTCATGACTTTGTAATGTAATCCTTTTTATACGTACTAGGTACGCACTTTAGGTACTTTTTTGAAATATTGGTATGTGCAGGGGTATGCATGTAAATTATATTGTCTGTCAACACCAAAGGAATGCATGAATAGGTAAAAATTGGCGTAACAATTGTATTCTTACTGGTATAAACAGTTTAACTAATTAAATTCATTATGTTTCTACCTGAACAAAATACGCTTGTACACTAACATGAATACTAATTATTTTTGTTTCGGGTTAGGTTTTCATAATATACTGTAAGTAAAAGCAGCAAATTTTGTCGTGTTACCTACAGTAAATATCAGGAATCAGTTTGTCTAGCATTCTCGGTAATAAAAGGTATAGTGTAGAAAATTGTATGTACAATTTGAAAAGAATACTTTTGCAGATGGACAATCACGACTAACATTTGAAAAAGGGATATTTTCATGGAAAAAGCCATTTTTTCGACATTAATTTCAAATTATCTCGAAAAAGGATACATTTAGAATGTTGCTCACCAAGAGCATTTTTGTTAAAAATCACTAGAAAAATCTTATTATATTATTAATATATGGTTATTTATGCAAAAAACAACAAATTAGAAAAAAATTGAATTTTTCTTACTTCTAAGAACTTTTTTATCTTATGTTTCGGGGGGCGATTTCAGCGTAGCGGTTAGCATCCATACCTCTCACGCCAAAGTCACAAGTTCGAATCTCGGCCCCGGACAAGTTACGAAAATACCCAAAAGGTATTTGAGTGACTACGACTGGAGATGAACCAGCCCAGGGCTGAAAATCTCGATAATCAAGGAACTAAAAAAAAAACTATCTTATGTTTCTCCATCGTAGAACAACTTCTTTTTTTCTTCTTATGACTCAAAGCCTTTTTGAAAAAAAAATTATAAAAATCGTACGTTGGACAGATTTGCTAATTGATTTTTAAGTTTAATTTTTGATTTTTTTTGAAGAAAAAAATTTTTTTTTACAGTGTACATATTTTTTTCATAAAGTCAAATTAATTAACTACAACTTCTTCTCAGACGCAATTTTATTACAACCAACGGTTTTCGAGTTATGATTTTTTTTTAAATACGCATGACAAAACACATACGCCCTTTTGAAAAATTTGTCTTGAGTCAAAAAAAATCCCTTAAACCGCGGAAAATCCATCGTCACCAATTCCGAAGACATGTGCAAAGTTTCATCCAAATCGGAGAGGGTCGAGTTCAGTCATTTGCTCATTTGGCAGAGAAATGCTCAAATACAATTAATTTGAGGGACCCGCCTATATTTTTTAAGTTTTTTGCACATTACGTCACATACGAAATAAAAATTGGCTTATAACCTGTACTATTTAAAACTGAGGTTTTACTAGATACCCTTCAGTACCCAAAAGCTGCAAATTTCAGGAATACCTGTTCTTAAGATAATCTTTCAAATACAATCTCGCGCTAGACCCCACCAGAACTCGCCCACCCTTTTTGAGGTGGTCGATTATGACGTCACACAGACACTTGAATCACCATATATCAAAATGGGGTCACCAATGTGAGCATTGGTGTATTCAGCAAAAATGTGTACCTCAATAATTCTTACAATTTCTTAGAACGTAATGAAATCGTCAAATTTGAACAGAGTACTAATTATCTGAAAAAAAAAACGGTTTTAAGGTAGTGCTAAAAAAGAAAGCCATTTATATCTCCTTAACGTTAGGCTCTAGTAACTTAATGTTTTCAGATATTTTTCTTAAAACTACCTGTTTTACAACTTTGTCGAAGACAATAATCCGCTATCTCGTAGCTGAAAAGAGCAACATTTGAAAGTGTAGTTGAGCTCCTTGTGAAAGGTTAGGCATGTTTTTTCAAAAGATGCGAAATAACATATCAAATGTACAAACTAAAATTTTTAAGACCAATCCCGAATGCCCTTAAGGAATGATCAATTATCGTCTGAATAACATTCCCATATAAACCCGTATAAATATTATCCATTCTTTCTAATCCAGAAATAAAGCTGCACCTCGTTCAGTTAAACTCCACATGGAACGTGTGTTCGTTAGTGTTGATTCATATAAAAACAAACAATCTGCTTTTTCTGTTCTTCCCAACAGGATGAACTTGGGAAGAAACTCTATTCTAAAAGATAAATCAAAAAACAATCGGTGGAAAATGCACGATTTCAAACCACGCAATGACTTATATTATGTTTATTTAAATAAGGATTTTATCAAATCCCCGCCCAAACAACAATCAAGTAAGAAAGGACATTATGTTTTTTTATTTCGTTTTTTATTATTGTCATTTGGTTTGGCACTGTCTCTTTCGCCGATGACGATTGCTCGCGTGAACGCACATCTCATTCACTTCAAATTACGGCAAAATGCGGCGGATATGTTTGGATGTTGTTGTTCACTCATTTTTTTTTTACCCTTATCAAAAGACGCGTCCGCTGAAAATCGAAGCTAGTATCGTTCACGGCGTATCAAGTGAAACGGAAATCAACGGTACTTCCCTCCGGATCGCCTCCAATTCCAGACATATGCGGCTCCTGCAAGGCAGCTGTAGAGCCTCTGTTAACGGCTTCTCGATTTGTTTTTTTTTTCTATGTCAAGATTGCTTCAGAGTAATCATGTGCGTACCCACGAGACTGAATGTCCTAATTTGCATATTTCAGTCGTTTCATCACCGGGAAAAAGATCGACCGCCTTACGCACCACGGTCGTAAAATTGATATTGTTCAATCAATGGAGGGTTGAAATGAGCATCATATTGTTGCTAAGCATGGTGGCGTACCAGTGATGGAAAATCGTAATGTGCGTTATCTTAGAAAGATTTTTTATTGAATTGTCTTTTGAAAATTGAATTCATTCAATGGGCAAGTCGTCAAGTGCCATTTTAAATCAAGCTTCAAAGATGTTCACCAAAATAAATAATTCTTTCTCTTGTCTACTATCAATGCTGTTTCCAAAGGGAATAAATCATCTTCTTATCGAAGCTGATGCAAAACTTATAACAGTTATGAAAGAAAACTGTCCAAAAAGCTACCATACCGGTGATACTTATAGCCTCAAGGTGTACACATAGTTTTTCCTCTGCAGCAAACTTTTAATTATCACAACTAGCCTCAACCGGCATAAAGTTAGGAGCGGCCAAAAAGCGGGAAGAATATTGCAAAATCTTTAATGAACGCAGAGCAGAAAATAGTTTGGCAGGGAAACCATCAATTTTCCCCATTCTCCATTTTCCCCATCCATCTGGCACGGAGGCGATCCTAAGAAGCAAAGGACATTCCAGCAATACGTAACTGAACGAAGTATGCGATTTTACGTATTGCTGGGCAACACTTGCGCTATCTTTCTTGCATACCTTCATCCACTCTTTCTTCAAATCCATGTCACTTTTGAAGATCTTTCCTTGTTTTCCGGAGCTTGCCCTTCATAATCTTATAATTTTCCAGAACATTTCTATTGGGTTAAGTTCTGACAAGTTTTGCGGATTTGCCTTTGGCACAAAAACAAGATAGTTGGCTTCCGTACCGCTTCATTACTGGTTTCGCGTAATAGCACGATGCTAGATCCCGCCAAAAAAGAGTGTCACCTTCGTGGACTGCAGCAGGTGCTTCCTGAGGCATTCTTCCTTATATATTTGGCCATTGATGGTACCGGTCGTTATGTACAGCTTGCTGAATTTGCCGCTTCCACAGATCGCCTGTCACATCAAGTACTTCTCGGCATATTTATTGACCTTCGTTTTCCGGATTTTTTCCAGAACATCCAGACGAGACTTGCCAACGAAAAACTCCAGGCCGAGGATCTGCTTGGCGTCCGCTTTAATGTACGTCTCATCGTCCATTACGATATATTTTGGCTGCACCAACCACTCACAATACAGCTTCATGACGCGGGATTTGGCCGCCGTATTCTGTTTATCTGTTCGGTTAGGCGCCTTCCTTACCATGAAGACATGAAGTCCGGCCCGTATCATTGTGCGCTGCATGAACCTGACGGAAGAATTCACTCTCTTGGCCACGTCCCGAATCGAATGGTTCAGATTGCGCTTGAAATAATCCCTCACCTTTGCATTTACAGGGTCGGTCATCTACGTTTTTCTTCCGATGCTCTCCCGCTGCTGGGTCGTTTGGATCTCCTTGAACGATTTTACCACACGGGACACGGTCGAATTGTTGATTCCCCCAACTGTTCCCAACTTCTTGCTTGGAAGCCATCTCGATAACCACTTGACAGATTTTGACGAAATTTTACACATGTAATCATTACATTACTCTAAACTGGGTTTTCCGAACTTTTCTTCAATTTTTACCGATACAATAAATAGTTGTTCACAAAAAAAAGTGATGTATTTTTTTTTTCTCGAGTAACATCGTTAGGTTCGAAAATAGATAGTCAAGGAACTCTTCTGCTCGAATGGCATGCTATAGCTGCGCTGAACCCGCATCTCCCCCCGCTCGAATGTACAAACGGCCTGCAATCCCGAGAGCGCCCAAAATTTAAGAGCGGACATTTGATGGGGTAATCATCATCCGATTCTGACTTTCCACCCGCTGGCTACATAAGATCACTTGCCCCAACGATGAGTCTCTTTTTTATCCTGAGAAAGCAACAAGTCAAGTTCGGTACGACTAAAAGTTAAGGAGCTATTCTAGCAGTGAAGTGGTGCTATCACTTCGACGCACATTCTAAGGACAGTCAGAGTTAGTGGCTTATTGTTAACGAGAATTCCGCACACTTGGCTTGGTTGCGCAATGCCCCGAAGCCACGTGAAAATTGTGAACTATCGCTGTTGACGAAGTGTCAAGTGCAATGGCCAGTGCTTTCCAGTAGCTGAACTGGTTTGTTCGTCACCATTCGGCCCACTAGTCATCCTTTCTGGCAAAGGGCGCTGGAAGCTCCATTTTGAAGAAGGTACAAATCATCACGAACGTCCACGGTAGAAGAGTGAGTCAACGTTATTTTGTTTTTCGGGAACCACCACTCGAGGACCTCGTAGAATTTTAAATTTTGTGTCGCGTACATCACTTGCATGCACTTATATTGATTATAAGTTGAGAACACAAGGTAGCAAAGGTGAGTATTCCCTAGTCACGGTGTGCCGACCCTCAGGGTTTTTACGAGGTGAGCTAGCTGGCGGGAAAAGTGGTGCCTGTTGCCCACTCCAGACAACATCCGTGTCTTGAGGTTAAAGCATATTAAACGAGACTCTTATGGTTACAGCTACCGCTTGTTACAGCTTGTTGGCCTCACCTTCAATGTTCCTAGATTGTAAAATTACCCAGTGGACAGGACTGATTGTGAGCATGAGCATGAGCATGATTGACCGCCCGAGCTTGCTACTTCATTATTTCCAAATCTGCTGCAACTACACAGAGAGCCAACAGATGATGCTTGGGACTAGCATAGATCCTCAATGTGGATAAACTGGTAATCCCAATCTAAGTTTATACCGGCGCTGGCCCCGCTCGAATGCAGGTCAAATAAAGAAAGGGTAGGAATATGTTCTGATACTCGCTTTATCGGAAGCCGAGAACACCTCTGCACTTCCACGAGAAATCAATGGGATGTTGGATAACAGGATTGGATGGCAGCAGGATTTGTTTTGGTTCAGTTTTGGCAGGGTTCGGTTTTGGTTCGATAAGTTTTCTAGTGAAATATTTTAATATTAGTACCGATTTCAGATTTTCGGCCTGGCGGGAATGGCGAACGAATAATATGGATTATGATCTACATCACCGGTCCACCACTTCTCACTGGAAAACAGCTTTATTGGTTTTTTTTTCGTGCTCACTCGATCACTCGGGCCACCGAACAATAGGTAACCGAAAGAATAGAAAACGCGATATGCCGGGTAGCAAAACATTGCGCAACAAAGCCTCGCCACATCCGTTCACAGCAAATGCCCGACGTAGGCTCTTTGTTTTTCGTAAACGTTCAATTTGTACAACTACTTACTATAAACTATTTAACTATTGGAACATCAGTTGAACATCGTAAAGAGCAATCTACACTTTAAATTACTGTAAGTGCGCCCGTCGATCAGCGAGCCCATTGTGTTTCGCCTTCCACCGTGCTACCCAGGAAGACTACCACCGCATGACACGACCAGTCATCGATCAACAGTCGTAATCTGTCACGAAGAGATGACCTTGCAAAAACGCAAAGTAATACATAGAACAAAGTTGTGCTCTGAAATTAGATTTCTTAAAATTAGTACGTAAATTATCCTTGAATCAAACTAAATTGAACTGTTAAACTTAAAACTATCTAAGGGTTGCATCTTAATTAGTTGATTATACGATATTGTTGTCAAAGACAATCGACTACTGGGCTTTCTGTACAAAATTGATGACAAATTCCGTACTCACTGTACCTCAAGTCCCTCTATTGCTCACTTGTACGGTCAATATAAGAAACAAATGCGGTCGTCTGGAGCCCTTTCCATGCCATATGGATTGCCCGAATTGAAGCAGTTCAAAAACAATTTGTGAGATATGCTCTTCGATTTTTTGGTTGGCGTGATCCAAGAAAAGTTCCTGCCACCATGACGAGGAGCGGTGCCGTCTTCTACGGTTCCGAACCACTGGAGTTGAGACGCTCAGTTGCACAAGCAACTTTCGCAGCCGAAACTACTGTCAGGAGATATCGCCTACTCGGCTTTGCTGACACAGCTGAATTTGTACGCACCGGGAGCGACCCTTCGACGGCGTGATTTTCTGCTCTTGGAACCACAGAGCAGAAATTTTAAGCGCTTTTCATGAGCCTTTTCGTCATTTTGTCAGCGGTTTAACGACTACTTTTGGCTTCTTTGACTTCAATGAGTTTCCATTGACGTGTTTCGGCAAAGACTTCTAAATCTTTTTCAGCACCGCTAATTGTTACCAATTTCTCAAAGATTAAGTTTTATTCATTGAGACATCAATTGTCAGTTTAATTTTATATGTTAAATAAATAAATAAATAAATAAATAAACTCGGCATTAATACTTATAAGCCAAAATTTCTCTAGCAAGTAGCGAGAGAACAATTACCAGCATCTACTGTCTTCAACTACCATTATTTGCCTAGAAAACGACTGCAGTTGCATGGACAGTCAGGATGCTTTCAAGAAAGATCTCATATGTTCAAAAGTGTAGCGAATTACTCAAAGAATTTATACCCAAAAGTTAATCAATTCGGCTATGCTATGCTAACCAACCGCATAATTACAGCAAAGTTAGGAGGATCTACTTTGACGACGAAACCAACAAGAGGTTGCCCTCAAGGATTATCTCCCACGTTGGGGTCTCTAGTAGTCGATGATCTTCTAAACAATTTGGCTGACAAAGGCTATAAAGTCATTGAATTTGCTGTAACCTTGAAGGACATCATCATTTCAGTAAGGGGTAAATGTGAGTGCACTATTTCCAATAGAATGCAATCAGCCCTAAACTGCACATTCAATTGGTGTAACCTTGAAGGACTCTCCGTTAATCCTTCGAAAGTTGTTATAATACCATTTACAAGGAAAAGAAAATATACTATTGCAGCTCTTCATCTGGGAGGAGCACAATTGGAACTATCTAAGCAAACTAAATATTTAGGAGTTGTGCTTGATCAAAAGCTAAATAGCTAAAACACACAATGCTCTTTGGGCTTGTAGCAATACATTCGGTAAAAAATGGGGACTGAATGATCTACTGGATATTTTCGGCGATAGTGAGATCCAGATTAACATATGCTTCATTAGTGCGGTGGCCTAAAACTACACAAATATCAGCTCAAAAAAAGCTTGGTAAACTCCAACGTCTGGCATGCTCCTCAATAACTGGAGCAATGGCCAGCGCACCCTCTACAGCCTTAGATGCTCTTTTACATCTTCTACCCTTGCACCAATTCGTGCAACTTAAAGCAGAAAAAGGTGCTCTCAGGCTTAAGCGCGTAAAATGATTTCGAGATGGAGATCTCGCCGGACATTTACGAATCCTCAAAGGTTTTCAACTGAACACTTTATTAAGCATGAATGAAGACTGGATGGAAACTAAGACAAACTTCAATTTTCCCTTCGAAGTGATTGAAACCAATCACAGCAGATGGGAAGAAGGAGGTCCTAAAACTCGTCCAGGATCACTCTTGTTCTATACCGAAGGAATCCAAATCTATCAATTCCAATGGGACAGTGGCCTTCAGTCCAGGCAGAAATACATGCTATTTTAACATGTACAAATATATGTTTGACAAGAAAATACAGACATGGCAATATATGTATGTTTGCCTATAGTCAAGCAGCTCTAAATGCTTTAAAAGCATACACATGTCAGTCAAAGTTAGTTTGGGAGTGCATTCTCTCTCTTGAAGCAACTGGCTACGACTAACAAAGTTAAATTATACTGGGTTCCTGGTCACTGTGGTATAGAAGGGAATGAAAAAGCCGATCTCCTAGCAAAAATTGGTTCTTGATCTGAGTTCATCGGGCCTGAGCCATTTTGTGGAGTATCAACATCCTGTTTAAAATCAGAGCTCAGAACCTGGGAGTCATCGATGATTTATGCCAATTGGAGGGAAGTAAAAACATCACGACAATCAAAACAATTCATTACACCTTGTAAAAGAATCACACTTAGTCTACTCAGTTTAAACAAAACAGATCTAAGTACGTTGAGTACTATTGACCGGACACTGTCCGAGTAGATACCACCTTAAAAATATAGGTAAGCTGACAGATGACAGATGTGGCTTCTGTAATTTTGAAGTTGAAACTTCGGAACATTTACTGTGTCAATGCATGGCTTTATTTCAGCGAAGATTGCGGATTCTCGGAAAGGGTCTCCTTATGCCTAACGAGACATGGTCTACTGAACCAAATAAGGTAAGGAAGTTTATAAAAGAAGTCATACCTTCTTGGGGTGAAATGCAAAGCCATAGTGCGACCATCACTCATATTCATAGTGATGAACGAACTGACAGTGCATACATATCAAAGTGAAGTATACCACAATAGATCTAAGTAATGGTCGCAGTAGTTTGAGGCTCCTACAGGAAAAATGAGTAAACAGTTGCAAATATTATCTATTCAGGAAACTTACACTGAGCAAAAGCAAAACTCTCCTTCTCACCACAAGCAGAACACAAATCCACGAAGATCCAAGAACAACGCTGCAAGCTAAAACAATATTATTTAAGTCCGATCACGATTTTTCCTCCTTCCATCCTTACCCTTGCAGCAATATACTTCAATCTTGAATTGGAAAAATAATCAATTTAAATTAATTTTGGCATTTAATGCCACAAGGAAACTTATCCGCCCCGGTATTGTGGAATTGGTGGTTGCCGTTTGCGTTTGTTCTACGTCGTGTGTCTTATGCCGCGGACTGGACTGCCGGTCGTCCAGTCAGTGGTGTCCAGCAATCGGATAATCGAATCCGAAGTCTGATCATAGTTCCTTCATCTCTTCCACCATCGCCAATGCCATCGTCAGATTGGGTACCGCACGTTGAAGGAGTTGTAAAACGATTCTGCAATCGATCTTCCCCGACGCGTGATGCGATGGGGAGAAGGAAAAGGAAGTTGGCAAAGTTTTGTCGTGCAGAAAGCGGTTGATATCAATTCTTCTTCCTGACGGAGGCTTCTGAACTGAACCCACGTACCACCCTCATCAGCTCAGTGCACTAATAAATGGACGACAGACATCGCCAAGCGATTGGCCACGGAGAGCAATAGTTGCATCAAATGAACCTTTCGTCGAGGAATACTCGCGGCGCGCGGTATCGGGCTTTGATTATACTTTTAAGGATACTCACGTTTTCCTCCACCGTCGTCGTCGTCGTCGTCGTCGTCAATGGTCGGTGGATTTAGTCTTCGTTTTCATCCGGCGCGCTCGACTTCAACTGTGGAATGCAACGGAATGCAATTTTAAATCACACAAGCTGAATCTTTCTCTTCCGAGGGTTCTTTTGCTCCAATCATGGCAGTAGGAGAGGTGAGGCTTGAAGAACTCGACATGTCACGATTTAAACACGTGATAAAGTTCCATTGTTTGTTTACGGATTAGCAGCATGAGCGATCGGGATCAACCGATGGGGGAAATGGCGATTGCTTGTCTGATGTCAGCGTGATTTGGAAATGTAATTGCTTACATTATACAGGAACATTCCCAGTGGACGGTCGGAATGGCAGCTACACGTGGTTGTGATTCATCAAACCCAAATATGGATTGGGGTAGAAAATATTCAGCTTGTTCGAATGCTTAAGGATTATGGTTTAAACTAACTGAACATCGTACTGCCCATGACAATTCCGGCAAATATTTAAGTTTTTGTTTTTAGAAACATGAGGAAAAAAAGAGAATAGGTCAAACCGTACCTGAGTAAAATCTATTCATAATTATGTTTATTATTCTTAATATAACGTTTGCATTAAAAAATGGACTTTTTTCGGATGGTGATAAAATAAAAGCTAATACAAATAATTGCTTTCGATAAATATCCCATAGCTGTACTTATTTAAGCTTACTTGCAAAATAATTCATGCTCTAAGTTCAGTTCGGGTTTAACTTCCGAGTAAGAAGCATCGTTTCAGTTGTAGCTCCCTAAGCTGTCGGCCCTTTTTTTGCGTTACGGTATCCAAATTTTACACGTAGTTGGAAAAGTACAATATATAACTGGTGAGAGGAGATTGGGAGATGACGGAGGATTCAGGTGGTGGGGAGTCATCTTGGGCCTTTGGGTCTAGGTTCAATGGCTTGAACTTAGACCAACCGGAATTGGATTGGACACAGAGACAAACGAGAGGAAAGAACCGAGGTACAAAAGGAAGCAAAAGGATAGCAGTTCGTGAAACACATCGAGAGCATCAGTTTACAAAACATCTGAGGGTAGAGTCAACACCTGCCCACAATGGACCCCGATATCTAATTTTGAAACGTACAGACGAGAGAACGACAATGAGCACTGTCTCACCGTTCTTCATTAGAAAGGCAATGGACTGCATCACTCCAAATGTTACAATAACCAGGACAAAAGATGGAGGATTGTTATTGATAACCGTAGACAAACAGCAGGCAGTAAAGTTACTGAGGCAAAAAGTGCTAGGTGAAACAATTAACATCGAAATAGTTGAACACCCGACACTGAACACAACACGTGGAACCATATTTTGTCCAGATCTCAAAATGCATACTGATGAGGAAATAACTGAGCAGCTGAAAGATTCACACGTCGTTAATGTGAAACGAGTCAGGCGTCGAAAGGGCCAGGATTTTGAGGACTCCGGGGCGTTCATTTTAACGTTCAATCTGGGGATTCTCCCAAGTTCCATCGATGCCGGTATTCATATCTGCAAGGTTCGACAATACATCCCAGCCCCACTGCGATGCATGAATTGTCTGAAATTCGGTCATAAGAAGGATGCCTGCAAAGGTAACCAGATTTGTGCCAACTGTGCCAACCTGTATCATGATAAAACCGATTGCCAGCAGGGAGCCAAATGTGTTGTTTGCCGTGGAGACCACCATGCCCTATCAAAGGATTGTCCAGTTTTCATCGACGAGTTCGAGATTCAACGTGTGAGGGTAACCGAAAAGATCACCTATCGTGAAGCGAGACAGAAGAGAAGATTACAAGCACCAGACCCAAACCCTCCCCGACTGAGACAATTGTTCTCTAGTCAACTCAAAATCCAAAACCATAACAATAACGAAGAACAACAATGGAACCCCGTTAGTAACAATAGCACCAGGAACAACGAAGATAACCCACGAGACCATCAACAAAACCAATCATGCCAAATAAGTAAAACAACAGACAGTAACACTCAGATGAACACGACGATGACCTACACCAACATTAATGCAACAGGAAACTCATCAGGAAAACAAGACATCCACGAACAGTATACAGAAATCCAAAATGAACATACAAAGTCACAATCCAGTTTGATAAACGAAGGTACCACTAATACGACTACTAACAACAGTTATGGAATAGAAATGAATACAGTTGATTCTAACATCACTAACACAATTGCAGAAATTGAAAACCTAAACTCCTTATCACAAGCAATTTCAAGATCGATTTTGATTGAAGAAATTGATGTTGATAACATACAGATATAAATAATTACATTTCTTGGCATACTCTAAATACGAACTATGGATAATTGCATATTACAGTGGAATATTAATGGATTTTATAAAAATTTTAATGAGCTAAAGTTGATTATAAATGCCATCAATCCGTTTGCTATTTGCATCCAAGAAAGTCATTTCAATCACTCTAGGAGACCCAAGCTTAAAAATTATTCAATTTTCTATAAACTTGACCAATCTCACATGTGAGCATCAGGAGGAGTAGCTATATGCGTGAAAAACGGATTCCATGCTGAAGAGTTAGATCTCAACACTGACCTTCAAGTTGTAGCAGTCAAAATGCGTTTTCCGCTTGAATTTACACTCGTTTCATTGTATTTACCTCCGGATCAACAGGTCCAAAGAGCCGACTTGGACTATCTCATTCGACAATTACCTACCCCATTTCTGGTAGCCACCGACTGCAACGCCCACAATATTCTGTGGGGTAGCAGGCAAAATGATTCACGCGGAAAATTGCTCGAATCAGTTATTTATGATTGGAATTTGAACATTTTCAATGATGGTTCATGTACCCATTTCAGCGTAGGAAACAAAAGCTACTCAGCCATTGATATCTCATTCGGCTCCCCTTGCTTGTCGAACCAGTTTAGCTGGAACGTTCACACTGACTTATGCTCGAGTGACCATTTCCCAATTATAATGTCTCCGCTTTCAAGAATATTGAATACCACTAGACGTCCTCGTTGGATAACATCATCAGCTGATTGGAATCAATTTCAAAGTATCGTAACTCGTAATTTGGATGATACATACGCAACAAACCCCTTAGTCCAAGTTGATCATTTTACATCGAGCGTAATAAACGCAGCAAAACAATCAATTCCTCAGACATCGAGTATAGTAAAAAAATGTAAACCTCCCTGGTGGTGTAACGAAGTGTATGAATGTATTTAGACGCGAAACAAAGCTCTTAGAGTATTTAACCAAAAAATGGATCAGGAATCTGAAAAAATATATAAAATCGCGAAAGCTGTAGCGCGGCAGACACCATCAGCGAACCTCATGGCAGAATTATGTTTCAACAATTCGTAATTCAACACCACTAAAAGAAGTTTGGTCTAAAGTACAAAAAGTTTCAGGAAGAACTAATTTCCAAGGAATTACAAGACTTGAGATTGACTCTCAATTTGTTCACTCACCTGAAGCAATTACTGAAGAATTGGGTAAAACGTTCTCATTAGCTACAAGTTCTTTGTCATATTCTCCTGAGTTTTCCCAACATAAGAGTCAAATAGAAAGTTATGATGTGATTCTGTTCGATGAAATAGTTCTAAGTGATTTAAACACAAACTTTTCAATGCAAGAAATGCAGATTGCTTTAAAGAGCTGCAAGGGGTCCTCTACTGGTCCGGACAATATACACTACGATATTCTGAAAAACTTACCGATTGACGCACACTTTTATCTTCTACAAATGTTCAACAATATCTGGAACCAACGCTTGTTTCCTGCTCAGTGGAGCGAATCGATAATCATTGCAATTAAAAAACCTAACAAAAACCCATTGAATCCTACAAATTATCGACCAATATCCTTAACATGTTGCATCTGTAATTTTTTTGAAAAAATGATTAATCGTAGAATAATGTGGTACCTTGAGTCCAATAACTTATTAGATAGTACTCAATTTGGTAGAAAATATCGGAGCACGTTTGATAATTTGGCTGTTTTGGAAAATGATATCCAAGAAGCTTTTCAAAACAGAGAACACCTAGTGTGTATCTTTTTCGAAATAGAAAAAGCTTATGACACCACTTGGAGGTTTAATATAATCAAAACACTTTCCTCTTACGGAGTTAGAGGCAACATGTTGTGCTTCATTCAAAGTTTTCTCCAAGATAGAACCTTCCGTGTAGCAATTGGAAATACTTTCTCATCAAAGTTTATACAAGAAAACGGAGTCCCACAGGGCTCAGTTTTGAGTCTAACTTTGTTTCTAGTAGCGAAGAGTTCCTTGAGGAACTTTATTCCAAAGGGTGTTAAAAATTACCAGTTTGCAGTTTGATGTAGCAGCATATCTTTCCGGACAAAGCCTACTAGAGGTACAACAGCATCTACAAATTGCTTTACGACAGCTTGAGAGGTGGAGCGAAACAACAGGTTTTCGGTTTTCCGTCAGCAAAACAAAGATTATCCATTTTTGCCGTAAGATCAGTTGCACCACCGACCCGGACTTATTTCTCTATGGACAGAAAATAGATGTCGTGAACACCCACAAATTTTTAGGAATGACATTTGATAGTAAATTAAACTGGGATAGACATTTGAAACATGCTAAAGCAAAATCTATGGCGGCAATAAACATTATTCGCACCTTATCTAACACGAACTGGGGCTCCATTAGGAATATTTTTCTCACCCTACATACAACACACTAGTTTTGTCCAGAGTGGAATACGGAAGTGTTGTATATAATTCCGCATCAGCTATACGCTTGAAGCAATTGGACCCAGTTCACCATCTGGGTGTAAGGTTAGCAACTGGAGCTTACCGTACAAGTCCGACTGCCAGTATCCTCTATGACGCAGGTACGATGCCTCTGACCTTCAGAAGAGACGCTCAAACATTGACATATGGAATCAAATGTATTGCGTTATCCTCTCATCCCTTGAATAAGAAACTATCTGCTTTTAATAGTCTGGCTTCATCTAAAAGGTCTAAATCATTGGTACAGCGATTCAAAACCTTATGTTCTAAATACAGCATAGAAAAAAAAAATCTCTACAATCGTGGATTCCATCAAAAGCCTCCGTGGAGTCTTGAAGAAGTGGAAGTTTATATATCGATGAGTAGAACCTCCAAAACTACTGCCATCTCTATACTGCATCAAAAGGAATTCTTAATCCGCTCTTTTGAATATGATGATTTTTATTTTATGTATACAGATGGTTCGAAGCTGATCAATAACGTCGGATGTGCTGTATTTAGTACACAGCATCAAAAACAGACACGACTGTCGAACCAAACATCAATTTTCTCAGCTGAACTAGTCGCTATCATAAATTACGGTCAATTAAAAAAAACATATCACAATGGAATACTTCCAACTGCCTACAGAGGAAAGACTCTGTCGTCATTACGAGACTCAGAATTGGTAAGGTTAATACCTCCGATTGCATTATACCGGGCAAACGCATCTAAGGAGCATTTTTCCAAAGTTTAAGGAGCATTTCCCCAAAAAGAAGGGTGCATTTACCCTGCTGCCGAATATTATACTTTGAGATAACTCAATACAGACGTCTTCCAAATATGGAAGATCGACAGGCAATCGGTGTGTAACCGCATGATTCGATGAGCTACCTCCCCCATTTACATCGGAACAGATCACCTAGAGTTGAAAATTGCTGATGAGCTCAACATATCAAATGGATCCGCTCATAGCATTATGCACGATGTTTTGGGCATGAGACGTGTGTCCGCGCGTCTTGTTCCAAAATTGTTGAATTTTCTTCAAAAAGAGCAACGCAACCCTGTCGCTAAGGAAATGCTCACAATGAGTGATAAGGATATCCAGCACATTATAACTGGTGACGAGACTTGGGTCTACGAGTACGACTTCGAAACAGCCCAGCAATCGGAATGGCGCTTCCAAAATGAGCCGAAACCCAAAAAACTCGTCATAACATGCTCTGCGATTGAATGTCACTTGTTGGCTCTTCGTTTCCAAAATTTAATTTAAATTCTTCGTTCCCAAAATTTCGCACATAGAACATTAAGTGAAAATTAAGGTTTTGGACACATGGTTATGTGAAAAGGATGTAACTATGCAAAAATGATGGGTTCTATGGATAGCGGTTCTTTGCACGATGGTCCACCGGCAAGACAGGGGGTTGGGGAAGGCCCAACAAACCGCCCTTAGAAAATTCAATGTCACAAATAATACAGAAGTTAATACGGACCGAAACAATCGGCAAAGACCTAGGTGACGAAATAAGGACTACAATTGGAAGCTCGGAACATGAAACTGCAAATCGCTCTGCTTCCCTGGCTGCGATAGGATAATTAACAACGAACTTCAACCACGAGACTTTGAAGTTGTAGCACTGCAGGAGCTGGACAGGATCGAAGGTATGGAAAAGCGGGCATCGAGCGGCTACTTTTTACCAGAGTTGTGGCACCACAAATGAGCTAGGCACCGGCTTTGTCATGCTGGGCAAAATGAGTCAACGCGTGATTGGATGGTTTCCGATTAATGCGAGAATGTGCAAGAATCAAAGGTCGTTTCTTTAACTACAGCATCATCAACGTACACTGTCCACGCGAAGGGAGACCCGATGACGAAAAAGAAGCATTCTACGCGCAGCTAGAGCAAGTGTTTGATGGCTGCCTGCAGCGGGACGTAAAAGTCGTGATTGGCGACATGAACGCTCAGGTAGGACGGAAGGCAATGTACAGACCGGCCTGCATACCACATCGAACGATAACGGCCACCGATGCGTGTACTTTGCGGACTCCCTTGATGTAGTAGTCCAAAGTACCTTCTTTCCCCGCATCCATGACGCCACCTGACCAACGAACAGAGAATCAAATCGACCATGTTATTATCGCAAAGTGACTTTCCGTTGTGAACAACATTCGATACCGTCGCCCGCCACGGTATAATCTGGAGTGACTGAAGCTAACCGAAGTCGCATCTAATTACGAGCAGAGCCTTGAAGCAGTGTTGCCGGGGGAAGGAGAGCTAATCGAAACCCCTTTTAAGGACTGCTGGATTACCGTCATAGCAGCCATCAATAACGCTGCGGAAGGTGCCATAGGGTTTGTGGAAAGAAATCGACGGAACGATTGGTTCGACAATGAGTGTCAAACGGTTCTAGATAAGAAGAATGCAGCGCGGGCGTTGATGCTGCAGCATGGAACTCATCAAAATGTGGAGCGATACAGACAGAAACAAAAACAGCATCTCTTCCGGGATAAGAAACGTCACCTGGATGAGTTGAAGTGCGAAGAAATGGAGCAGCTGTATCGTTCTCAAGATACCCGTAAAGGCTTCGTGCCACGAGCCGAAATGTGTCGGGATGAAGAAGGAGCTATCTTGACGGATGAACGTGAGCTGATTGAAAGGTGGAAGCAGCACTACGATGAACACTTGAATGGCACAGAGGCGGAATACCAGGACAGCAGGAGGAATTGCATCATCGGTATGGTGGACGAGGGTGACGTGCCAACTCCCACGATAAGTGAAGTTAAGGATGCTATCAAACTGCTTAAGAATAACAAGGCAGCTGGGAAGGATGGCATCGGTGTGGAACTTATAAAAATGGGCCTGGATAAGTTGGCGACTTGTCTGCATCGACTGATAGTCATGATCTGGGATACAGAACAGCTACCGGAGGGTTGGCAAGAAGGAGTTATATGCCCAATATACAAAAAAGGTAACTAGTAAGAATATGAGAACTATCGAGCGATCACTATTTTCAACGCGGCCTACTAAGTGCTGTCCCAGATTATCTTCCGTCGTCTATTGCCGCTAGCAAGTAGATTTGTGGGAAGTTATCAAGCCGGTTTTGTGAACGGTTGATCGAAAACTGACCAAATCCTTACGTTGCGGCAGATCCTCCAATAGCGTCGCGAATATCAAGTCCTTCCACACCACCTATTCATCGATTTCAATGCCGCATACGATACTATTGATCGTGAAGAGCTATGGAAGATATAGGGTGCGTTATTGGACTCGTTGGAAACACACAAAGGACTTCGACAAGGCGATGGTCTTTTCTGCCTCATTTCAACATTGCGCTAGGAGGTGTTATGAAACGTGCGGACTTTCACATGCGGGTACGGTTTTCAATAAATCCGACAAGTTCATCTGCCTCGCTGACGACGTGGACATTAAGCTGGTAGCTGATCAGTACACCAAGCTGAAACGTGAAGCGGAAAAGGTTGGATTGAAGGTGAATGTGTCGAAGACTATGTATCTGTTGGTTGGAGGAACCGAGCGTGATAGAGCTCGCGTAGGCAGAACTGTGACAATCGACTGAGATGAGTTTGAAGTGGTGGATGAGTTTGTGTACCTCGGATCATTGGTTACGTCAGATAACAACTGCAGCAGAGAATTCGGAGACGCATTATTACCGGAAGTCGTGCCTCCACAAGACATTGAGGTCTGGCAAACTTCACCCCCGTACAAAGTGTACCATGTACAAAACGCTGATAAGACCGGTATTTCTTTACGGATAATAGACGTGGACAATGCTCGAAGAGGAGCTCCAAGCACTTGGAGTTTTCGAACGACGCGTGCTTAGCATTATCTTTGGCGGTGTATCTGTAAACGGCGGAGAAGAATGAACCACCTGCTGGCGCAGCTCTATGGCGAACACAGTATCCAGAAAGTCGCTAAAGGTGGAGGAGAACAATGGGCGGAACATGTTGTAAGAACTTTGGACAACAATCCCGCAAAAATAGTGTTTACCTCGAATCCGACCGGTACAAGACGCAGAGGAGCGCAGGGAGCTAGGTAGGTAAACCAAGTGGAGCAAGATATTGGAAGTGTGGGACATTCGAGGAACTGGAGACTAGCAGCCCCCTACCGAGTTTTATGGAGAAATATTGAGACGCAGGTGCGGCCCTAATGGGACGTTGGACCAGCATTAGTAAGTAAATTAGGTTGCTGCGATCGGCGAATCCGGATAACTATCAGTGAAGAATAAAATAGATTCTAAAACAGCAATAAAATCTGATTCATACGATTCGACAATTGTTACTTCATTTTCTTCTTCAACAAGTAACCTAGTGTAAACTGCTTTAGAAACCCAAGTCGAAAATGTCCTGTTTTGTCCGCCGCTCATGCACGTTTAATGACATCTAAACAAAACAGCATCACGGAAGCTTATTCAAAAAAAAATCAGTGTAAAAAGGTTTATATTTACACGATCTAGTAAATTTATATGAATGTGCATTGCAAAACGTGAGATCAGTGAGATCTTTTATTCATGCAACGTGTACCAATGTATGTTCCAATGAAAATACACTTTTCAATATTTATCAATGCTTAAGGTAGGTATGTGCAGAACTTTTATTTAAAAATCAATAAGGTAATGGATTACACATATTATTTAACATTCAAACGTTTTACATCAAATGTAATTTTCATTACATTTTGCTGTGTACTTATCAATCATTATTTTGACAATTTCAGTGAAAAGAATGGAACAGATAAACTAAGCATGAGTAATATTCAATTTTTTCTCATGCACATAATTGGAGCAATGAAAAAGATGCATAATAACAGTCGAAAATAAAACTTCACGAATTGAAAAACTCATGCCACTTTATTTTAACACGTTTTGAAAATGTCCCGTACACTTTTAAACAAGAGCGTACCGGTAAGTTGTTTTCATGAAGTTCGTTTAAGAATCATTCTATATTTTAAAATTTCCTTCCGAAGACTTCATTTCCAAGCGACATCAACAAATTGACACTGATCTCCTTGCTTTGAAAATAAGCATTCATATACAAGGAAAATAACAGTTTAACAACGTGATTTTCTAAATATTCCCCACGGATATATCATTCGAATTATCAGTTTGTCTTGAAATAGTTAGAATCTCAGATCGTGCTGGACACCGAATGCTAGCAGGAAGGAGCAACAATAGAATCTGATTTCAGTGAACAAATATAGGATTTTACACGTTCATGTAAACTCTCATTTTAGTGAGTTGAAAAGGAAGAGTGTTTCACTTTATTTTCACAGAACAATGTAAACATAGGCTGTATTACAAATATAATTGAATATGGATGTGTTTTTCAACGTTTCGCTCATATACATAATCTTAAACAGAAACTCTAACTTATTTAAGGTAATTCATTGATGTGTTTTTCACACTGAACCGATTTACAACACGTGTAATTTTCATAATTATTTGCTGTGAGTGTATAAAATGGTCTATTCAAGCCTTTTTTTTCATTTCTAGTATTGATTTGAGCTTCAGCAGTAAAACCATGTAGACCAACTCTATCTCAGTATTGTGAGGATATTCTGATTTTGGGAAATATATGACATTATTTTCTATACAACTAAAGTTGCTTTCGTATGGTAAAGTGCTTCGTAAATGCATGTTTCATTTTCCGGCTGAGAAACAATATACTACATACAGTGCGCAAGTAACAACAGAAGCATTGAACGCTGTATGGAATGGAAAACAAATTAATCATGTAATTGAAAATAGGGCGATTAAGTTCAAAATATTGCGTTATCATGAAAGTTGGAGAGCTCTACAGAGAAACAGGCTTAAAATGTCGACGCCAGAGCTTGAGAAGAGTGCCAGAAAATATAAAATGTTGATCGATTGCAGAGACTGAGCTAATGAAATGTCTGCGCAAAATCGGTTTTCGAATTTTGATGAAAAAAGTTCCCAAATCCCAACTTATTTTATAGGACAACAATTTCATATAAATTTTTTTAATAATTGTTAATGATTACAACAGATCTTTAAGTTTCAATTCATTGGGCATCGAAAAACAAATTTCGATTTTTTATTTTTCCTTGGGTAAATATGTCAAAGTTTTGATCGATTAGAGACACCCTTGAACCGTGTACGAATGAGCTCAAATGGTGCATAGATCTGCATATTTCCCATTGCGATTGTCGCATTCCATTGCCAACCTACTGCCCATACAGAAACATGAACAATGATCTCGCAAGAAAACTGTAGACCCAATTTTAGGGAGAATATTTTCCGTTGTTCCTCACTTTCACCTAATGTGTTAATGATATAATTAAATTTTAGACTTGGTAAAATTGCCAACCTAAATTTATGAGCATGTGATTGTATATAAGTAAATTGGCTAATTCAAACGAAATTTTTAGCCACAAAATCTAATAATGAAATGGAAATTAAATGAAATACCTTAGGAAATAAAATAAATCCACTTTCCGAGGATTGCTTTTGACGAGAAACCTAAATGATGAGACAAAGTTGCATTCACTAATAGACGCAATATAGCATATAGACTGATATTAAATACATAATACTCATAAGTTTTCGTCGTTGAAAAGGTAATTTTTATATTTCTCATGGTTTAGAACAGCAAACGACTCATCAAGCTTGCGTTTAACCAGTCAAATATCATTTTCAGCTCAATTACTTAAGAAGTTACCACTAAAAATTTGAACGATATAAGGTGGAGCAAAAGGACACATTCGCCCTCTTTGAATAAACAAAAATACAAATATTTCCAGCACATTTGAATCAAAAACATAATAAATTATAAATGGGAAAGGGCACCAATGTTAGGGCCTGCCAAAGCCATTGCTAACCCTCTCTACATCTCTGCAAGAACATACTCTGAATTTGCTTCTGATATGTCAGTGTTTTGTTCTCGTGTAGTAAAGTTCAAAATAAAGGACAAGCACATAGGATATGAAGAAATAGTCTGTTACTAACTTAATATTCAACGGTCACCCGCTATCCCGTGTTTGTACCTCTTTCTTAGTGCATGTTATTCCAAAAATGTATTGGAATGCATCAAACAGTGACCATGTTAGTTGTACAAATGCACCCAACCTAGTTGGAGCCCGAGTCCTTGAAGAAGTAAAAAAGAGAACCATCATGTAATTTGGTTTCAACTTCAATTCAAAAAACTTACTCTACGATTCTACCTCCCCAACTAAAAGCGACCAGTATTGTCCACCAGCTTTTCCAATGAATGGGAAAAGTTGCTTCATTGAAATATCTATCATTGTAGCACTCTGGAGGAGTGAATTCGACAGCTACCAGGCACACTTGCCTTTCCAGGTACTCGTGAATGGAACCTGTCGGCACTTCCGTAAAGCAATATTCAAATGAGCTGCCACACTTCGCCACAGACAAGGACCACTCGAGTGACGATCGGTAGAAAAGTAGAAACAGAATACCGCCAACAGAAAATCAACAATAAAAAAAATCTTGTTGAACATCGTGTGACATTATGTCAGCGAGAGCGGCAAAAGTTTCGTTTTGCCCTCCGGCTAATACAATAAAACATTTATTCACACATTTGGATAAATTGATTCGCGGTGTCGATAAGGATACGCCTCGTTTGTGGTCGCTTCTGTTCGAAATCGATACCTAGTCGAAACGCGGCCGTCGAGCGCTCTTCCTCTGTAAGCCCTTTTAAGGGATAATAAATTTTCTTTTCTCTGACTTCGCCAAAGCTTCAACGACGACGTCGAGATGTATTCTGTCGGCGAATTGGTTTTTTATAATGTCGATACTTCTGCTACCAGTGTTTGGGACATTGTAACTGCTAATGCCCCTTGGGAGTTCTTGTCTTGTTTTGCAGGGACACTTCCTGAGCGATTCTTCTTTAAATCCATACTCTTGGCTTAGTGCTTTTAGTTGACGTACATCGCGTTTTTAGGCCTCAGCGGTGTGATGTTCTGCATCCGACTGAAAACCCTACCCTACTGAAACAGTAATGTTATCCATATTAAAGGCTTCCGTTGGAAGAGAACCTACTTAGCAAATCATAATATTGTTCTTCAACCGATAGCTTTAAATCATATAATAAAAACAACCCATTACCGTCAATCCCCGAAAATAAAACGTGTGAGAACAATTTCTTTTTTACAGCATCATAGAAGCTCAGCCGAAGGAAAAGGATTCTTCGTTGTATAAACAAAACTCATTTTCGTTCCACAAAGTTTAACGATTCTCACACCCGTTCGTCAACATTAAACGTCCCGAAAGAAAAAAATTAATAACGATTTAGGTTATCAGCCAAAACGTTACCCCTCATTCCTTAATCTAACGAGGTTGTTTGTTTTACATATGTCTACCTTTTTTCCCTGGATCGTTAACTAGATCCGAGCTTCACACACACTCACCGCCTGTCATCCATCTCCTCCGAGCTGCTCACCATGGATGGCCTAATCTATAAAACAGAAAACCATATTAAAAACCGCCAGGCAGCCAGGCAGGATCCTTCGTTTTATTTTTTATTCCTTCGATTCGTTATTTAACTGTTCTTGCGTTCTGACATCTGACATACACGCCCTGCTCGTCGTTCGTTCGTTCGTTCGTTGATGGTTTTCAGTTCAACTGTCAGATGTTAAACGGCGAGACGCCAGGACCCCATGGACCGAAGGCCAACCTCCAGTGCCGCAGATATGACTGACCCTTTTCTAGAAAGGAACAAAAAAGAAAACAAACAGGCAATGCGCAACCTGCTGTCCGATCTATCAGGCTTTGCGACCTGCAGTAACAATAAATGAAAACAAGAAAACCGGCGTAAAAACACCGAAATAATACTAAATGGGTTTGCCAGCTGGATGTGGATGAGATTGGTGGCTGTCTCCTGAAAAAAAAGACGTTAAATAGCCTGCTTGAACCGAACGCTTTAATAGTTATTTTCTGGAATATCTTCAGCGCTGAAATAACGTTTTCGAATCTTCAAATTTATGTTCTCGATGATTGGTCAGCAAATAGTGATCAGGCCGATGTAGTTCTCTACCTTATTTGAAAAAAAAAAAGATAACGCTTGAATCATTTCATATCTGGATGCACTGTTTATATTACTGCAGCGCTCCTACTATAGACTGTTCCGATAATTATAAAAACACTAATGATTAACCGTCAATTACACATGCGTGCAGTATTCAACCATTTTGGCTGCGTCATGTTGTTTACATCCTAATTAAACTGCTGTTTTTTTTATTTTTTTATTAAACTGCAGTTTTTTTTTTCAATTTTTCGCACAGAAGTTTGAAAATGCGTGGTCTTTCTCCCGAGCAAAGAAAATGGATTGTGCACAAACGGTGCACCGTCAGTGGTCTTTCGATCAAAAAACTGGCTAAGGAAGAAGATATGAGCGTCGGAGCAGTTCAAACTGCAATAACGGAAGTATCAACAACAGTGCTCTTTCGTAAATTTCCCGAGACGGGGTAAAAAACCCGGTCCCGCTGATCCTACAATCGACAGAAAGGTAAGGGACTAAGGCTTGTTCGCGACAAAATCTGGACACCCCTTATACGTATATCTCTTGAAATACTTCATCAACGCGTGAAATATTTCGCAGACTGATGAACGTATGTCTGTTCATTGTGTGAAATCAATTTTTGGTGCTACTACAAAGTTTTAGATCGAAGATGGCGTCGAAAGAAGAGCAAGTGCGAAAAGCAATTGTGTGCAGTCGCAAGGAAAATACGGATCTGTCAGTAAGAAAACTTGCAAAAAAGCTTGGTTTTCCTGCAAGCACTGTCCATAACGTTCTTAAATCTTTCGATACACGTTTGCCAACAGCCAGGAAGGCTGGGAGCGGAACAAAAACGGATCTCAAGAACCACCAAAAGGACCCGAAGGTGAAGCAAATAAAAAGGGTTCCGTTCCCAAGATCAAGGTGAATACTGTACCGAACCATAATGATAAACAGAATGTGACGGCTAAAACCCGAGCTCGCAAGTTGTATCGCGAATATTTGACGAAGTTTTCCTGCGTGATAATGGGCGATGAAACTTATGTGCTGGAAGAGATTAAGCAGCTTCCCGGTATATCTTATTATACTGCCATGCAACGGAACGGCGAAGAGGAGCATTTCATTACGAAAAAAAAGGCCAAGTTTCCCAAAAAATATTTGGTTTGGCAGGTAACAAGCAGCTGTGGTCAAGCAGGCCAAAGCTTCATCACTACTGGAACGGTAAACAAGAAAATATACCGTGAAGAATGCCTAAAGAAGTGATTGTTACCATTCCTACCCAGTCATGACACTCCCTCGCTATTTTGGCCTGATTTAGCATCTTGTCACTGAGCCAAAGATGTTTTGGAATGGTATAAAGCGAATGGAGCCCATGTTGTACCGAAAGAAGCGAATCCACTTAACTGCCCAGAGTTGCGACCTTTCGAGTGGTATTGGGAACTCTCGAAATATAAACAACAAGCTACAACTATAGAAAATCTTGGACAGAAGCAGCTAAATCGGTTGCAGAGATGTCTGCACAGACCCTAATGGCTGGAGTAACCTCAAAAGTTCGTAGTTTTTTCATGCAGCGAAATTAAGTTACTGCAATTAGTTTTAAGATGACTTAATAATGCACAATCAAATGAATAAAAAATGCATCTTGGATTGAACTAACAGCAAATCTCTTTTATTCCAAATTTAATCTGTCCAGATTTTGTCGCGAACAAGCCTTATGTGGCGAAAACGCTTAGTACTTCGGCGACTAATATTATGCGTGCCAAGGAGATAATGAGCCTGCAGACTCGTCGTAAGCAGAAACAGCTAAAACGAAGCATCAAACAGGCTGAATCTGTGAATCCGAGGGCTCGAAAGCTGTATGACAAACTGCAGACCAAAAAATCGGGCTGTGTTGTCATGGACGATGAAACCTACATTAAACTCGATTATAAACTCTGCTGGGAGTCGGGACCACAGTTTTACACCTTGTCGAAGGGAAAGCTTGTTCTTGGATCAGTAAAAGCCATTTACACCGAAAAATTCAGCAAGAAGGTAATGGTGTGGCTGGCCATATGCGGATGTGGAAAAAAATCTCGTCCATTCATTACGACAAACACAATGAATGGTCAAATCTACGTGAAGAAGTGTCTGCAAAAAAGGTCGCAACCCTTGATCAAACAGCATAATAAGCCTGCAATCCTTTGGCCTGATCTTGCTTCCTGCCATTACTCTAAATATGCACTAGAGTGGTACAAAAGGATGTTGTACCTGTACCAAAGGAGATAAATCCACCAAACTGCCCAGAGATTCGCCCTATTGAAACTCTCTGGGATTTGACGAAGGCGAAGCTGAGAAAACACATGAAACCAGCGGATAGGGTTAAAAATTTAAGAAAGATTGGCCAAAAGTGGTGAAATTGGTAGGAGAAAGCACTGTGCAGAAGCGTTAAGGATAAAGTTATAGAACTCGCCTACCCTAAGAAAAATCAAGCAAATTGAAATGAAGATGGAAAGAAAACATAGTTATTTACTGTGTTTGAGAAGAAAATAATCAAAAATCACAGTATGGTCTTTTTTATTTCAGAAAGAAAGTGTATTTATACTTTTCGGAACAGTCTATGTTTACAACAAATTGTATTCAAAAACGCTTCTTCCTTCTTTATAAAAAAATATATGATTATTCAAAAATTAACATTTTTAATAATCATTCATTTCTTATTTCACCGACATAAAGAATAATTTATCGGTCCAGTATCAAATAAGAGTTATCAGAAAATTCAAATTTACAGTAACGATACATATTCCTGTATTCGAAAGCAAGCTTCTGAATCAAGCGCTTACCCGGTTTATTACTCTTTTTGAGATTGTTCCTTTTTTCAAACATGAGCAGTTCTTTGGAGTTTTACTGATCAACGAAATAAAGCACTGCATAGTTGACGAAGCATATTCCTGTATCCAAAAGCGAACGTATGATTCAAGCACTTGCCCGGTATAAAACTCTTATGTACATCCAGCCAAACGTCCATTCGGCCAAACGTCCATTCGGCCAAACGTCCATTCGGCCAAACGTCCATTCGGCCAAACGTCCATTCGGCCAAATGTTCATTCGGCCAAATGTCCATTCGGCCAAACTTCTCTATGACTTTATGTCGGACTTAGCTTATGTGCTTATATCATACATCATACGTGATACATATTTGGAGTATTATGAAAATAAATTAAATGACGCAACTGCGAACAATGCGCAAGTTTGTCATCATGGCACCGTCACTGGAATAGCTGCCAACAGATTCAACTAAACAACCTATTTTGCAATACAACAAAATCTTCTGAATGTCTGTGATTTCTCAAATTCTCACGCTATTATCTTCATTGGCTTAAGATTTGTTAAAGGCACTGATAGTAAAAAGCCATTGTTTATTTTGTTAATTTATCACAAACGAAAGGTGAACCCTAACGAAATAATTAATAGCTATTCGTTATTACCTCTATCTTATGGCCTCTCATGCGATATTGAGTCAGAAATTACCGCAACAGCCTTGATCAATTTTCTCTGGTCATTAGGGGTGGAACCACGATTTATCATCGTTCTTTTCCCTTTGGTCGAGATGATGGCTGGAATTCGATTTTTATTGTCTTTATGAGGTACAGATTTCCTCTCGACAATGTGAGAGATTTTTGGCATTCTTGTGAGTCATTCCGGCGGAAAAGATATCGATTTAGTTGTATTAAAAAAAAAGTAGGATCCTCCCATCATTTATAAAAAGGGCCTATTCTTGTTGAGCGATTCTTTTTATCGACTGTCTCTTCTGTGAATATCACGTCTGCAAAAGCATTTGGAATAAATGTGGAAGTATGTGCAAGCAGACACTGTTGCTGTCAATCGTACTGCAAATAGAGCCATAAATATGTGTATTATTCTGTGGTGAGCCGCAGAGTTTATGAAAAGAATCGTTCAACAGGTCGTGTTAGATAGACACCCAAATCACGAGGATCAAAATAGTGTCCGTTGATTGAGGTGCAAACATCCGTTATTATCAACATCAGATTCATGAGCAGTTTGTCGGTGTAAAGTAAAATATTATTCATGACAATGTGTTCTAAGTTTTGCATTCAGCAATCGAATCACAATGAACAAAAAAAGAAAACACAATTTTCTTGAATTTTGATCAAGATGGTGACGCCCTTTTGAAGAATTATGGCAGTTGTTTGCAGCAGCGTTACAAAAAGAAAAGCAGTGTTATAAAAAGAAAAAAAAACATAATCTAATTAAAAAATAATAAGAATTATAAAACAATGCATTTCGCAGCCCTTATTCCTTCTGCTGTCGCCTTATTTTACAACAGTGTGTAACTCTGTAAATGTGGGATATATTATTTGGCATTTTCAAAGATTTTTTTTTCTACACAGAATAAAATAACGAATTTTAACAAACGCGCAATATTTGCCCACGTTTAATTTCAAGCCAAAGCAAACGTAGACAACGTAATTGTTGGCAATCTTTCATACAGCATACAACAATGTTTGCAATCTTCCAGCGATATCAGACCTAATTCCAGCGATATCTGGTTAAAATTTATACAAAATATCCCATTCATTTATGCCAAATCTAGCAAACAACCTCTTAGAAATTATATAATACCATTATTGCTATACACCAACGCGGTCCTATGTCAACCTCGCGGTTATATCCCTATATAACCCACTTCTATTTATTTCACTGGGATTACTGTGTGAACATATCTGGCAACACTGGAGTGACCCCCGTATCATAGCAAACATAAATTTATAAGAGGGCATCTCTTTCTGAGCTGGCAGGTTCTGTCCTAGTCTTTACCGTGACTCTGCTTTGGTTTCGAAAACAACGGCCGATTCCGTACACTGTGAAACAAATTTCGGAACCGTTTCCGGGGCTGCGGGTGAATGTTTTCAAATTTCAGCTTTTGATTGCGATCTTTATTTTCTACCGCTTTTCATCGAAATCGAAAACAATCCTGTCTTGCCTTTACACTCTTTTCGGTCTTCTTTTTGCACTTTCTGCACTCAATTTCAACATCACTCAAACTCTACACTAGCCAATATTGAAAAAACCACTTGAAATTGTCCATTTGTGGGATGGTTAAAATTTGTAACAACGTAAAAAAGCAACTTTAATTTCCTTCTATCACAATCACGACATCACAGGGGACATAATAAACGTAATTTTTTCTTCCATGGAACAGCCTACTCTTTTTCACTGATGGCTTCACAGAATTGCGCATAAACAGCTGCTTACAACACGCTTTTGGCAGCGCAAAGATCAGCGGTTTCCGATGCGGGTCCGCCAAAGGTTATCCGCAAACAGCAGAACTAACTTTTTTTTTCGATCCACTCGTTTTAAGGAATCGGACACGTACATAATTTCTTCGAACACAGGAGTTGGGTTTTCCGAAAAACAGATCGATCAACCCGAGTTTGGCTTTCACACCGGTCTCGATATCACTCGCGATCGGCACAATGCACTCCGGATGTTCCTGCGACTTCTTGAGGATTGTTCGGTGCCATCGGAAGAAGGCGCAACTTACTGATAATTTTTTGGACATAACGTCCACCGAAGAATTTTCGCGATGCTCCGCGATACCGATTCTTGCAAGAAATTATATTCATTTATGTCAAATCTAGCAGTCCCTGTATGTGCATTAGATAACGCAAAAAATTCAACGTTTCCTTCATACTGTGCATCAAATCACGATATTGCAAACAACCTCTTATGATAGTACCTACTCTTGATGTTGGATGCGAGCGACCAAGTCCGTACACCGGATAGGTATTAAATTTCATCCCTTATATTATGATTTGTATGTTTCCTACAGTCAGTGCAACGATAATGGCTTGATGATGGAAAGGGGACATCGTGTAGCTAGGAAAATGTGCCATGGTGTTTCGCTCATACAATGACGACGGATAGTTCCATCATTTTGCGGCAAATCACTGAAGCGGGATTGAAATTCACTTTGTGCAATATGCAGTTAACTACTCACGTGTTGTCTGTTGTTCCGTTTATGTGTTCTATGTCCACTGATCGACAGAAGCGATGCTCTTCGTGGTGAAAAGTATACCATATGGCATAATAACCGCAAAAATCCTGGAAAATGTTCACGAATTAAGGAGGGGAAGTAGGATGCGTGTTCAATGAGATGTTTTTGGTAACGCTAATTAGAACAAAAATAGGCATATTGTACTGTTGCAGTATGGTAGAATCTTTTTATTTTTTCTTAAATTTTACGCTTTGGAATTACATTAAAAAAAAAAACCTACAAAATTTCACAATCCAATGTTTATAATAGAGTTTTGTTTCAAGAATTAAAATGTAGATTTAATTTGACATACAGAATGGCCAGTTACTGTTATCACCAGCATAACTTTATTTAACAAAAGGGTCAAAGAGAACGTTAATTTATTGTTTTGATTCAAGCATCGCATTATAACTACCTTAAACATAACAATAGTTGTGAAAAGCTCACTTCGCGTATGAAAATTCAAATAACCACGAACCTAAAGAAAAAAAAATAGGCTGTGTTAGTGAAAGGCCATGAGATTATTTTTTTTTGTAGTGAATTTATGAACCTTTTTGTAATGTTTTAAACACATCTTATCTCATTCGGTTACAGAAGAAAATTGGTTGCTTGCGCTTCATCGCGAGGCTTCCGACAGGCGTGGAAATAAAGTGTTAGTTAACGAAAAACAAAAATAAGCGACGAAATTCCTCATACGGCTGTACGGCAAAAAGGACTGCGAATTCAGCATGAACGCACTTCTCGGCAAGTTTGCTTCGTGATCTTAGAGAGAACACTTCAACTGATCTAAGACGCACGGGCCGACACTGGATGGTCATCGCTATGGTTAAGATGCGGGGAGTTTTTGAAATCTGGAGAAAGCTCTTTCCATTTTGTTCCTTAGTATTGCATTGCCATTTCTAAGAAAAAAGTATCCGTCGAGTGGAACACATGCTCTACATTCTCTACCCGAGTATGTGCCACAACCATGTGATGAGCCCCCGGCGGCAGTTGGTGTGGGGGCCTTATCTGAGGCAAGATTATACCCGATCAATATTTCAGCTATTGCTCAACTAGGAAGACACAAACTGAAAGAAACTACGCCATCCAGTAAACAGCCGTTTCCCTTATCGGTTTTATATAACGCCAACTTATACCAGTGTCATCAGACATCCTCAAATAATCGATCAACGTCAACGGCAATCACCATTTCACTGAACGCTAGAGCTGTGGACCCACCAACCTTAACATAGCGCATCCCTATGTTCATCAGATGCTGTATCTCCAACTCAGCACACGAAAAATAAACTCTTATTGCGCTTCAATGGAACATATGTAAATGGCCTGTTCAACAACCTCAACCACGACAACCTTATCTTCAACTGATAACTCGTGATAATCCTCCTTAGTCTCTTGCACTCCAAGGAGGGTCATAACCAAATTCTCCTCAGCCAATACCACGTTTCCAAAATGGCTCTATCACGGTCTTCCAAACTACCCCTGATATTCTATGGTCTGTATCCGCAATAATCCGGACACCTCAAAACATAAATTTCACATTATATATCCGTCGTAGTTGTTTATTTCAGATTCATGGGATGTGTTTTAACAATTCGTGAAGACAAAACATAGTTATTCGGTATTTGCATAAAATTTTCGAACTTTGCGCTTAACTCCGTCCATTAGGGTTTGTACAGACTCTTCAGAAATCGTAGAAGCCGTCTTTGTCCAAATTTGCTGGAAGTGTTTTCTTGCTTCTTTTAAGAATGCTTCCGCTTCATCAGAGCCCAATATCTCTCGATTGGTCGTAGCCCTGGGCAATTTGGCGGGTTTGAGGTTTTTGGTACAATGTTCACTTGATTTGCTTGGTACCACTCCATCACAGTTTTAGCATAGTGGCATGATGCCAAATCGGGCCAAAACAAAGGTTTTTCTTTGTGACTTTTGATGAAGGGTAGCAATTGCTTCTGCAGACACTCTTTCTGATAGATCTTCTTGTTGATTGCGCCTGTAGTGACGAAAGATTTACTATTTTTGCCACACGTGCAAATTGCTTGCCACACAAGGTATTTTTTGGGAAATTTCGATGCCTTTTTCGTTCTGAAATGCTCAGCTGTAGCATTTCTGGCCTTAGCAGAATAAAAAGCCAGCCCTGGAAGCTACTTGAAATCCTCCAGGACATAAGTTTCATCGTCCATAACAACGCATGAAAACTTCGTCAAATATTCGCAGTACAAACGTCGAGCCCGTGATTTTGCTGCCAAGTTCTGTTTGTCGTTGCGATTTGGAACTTTTTTTACTTTATACGACTTAAGTCTCAAACGTTGTTTTGATTTTTGGACAAAACCAGGTGACATGCCTATTTTACGAGCCACCGTTCGAATGGAGAGATTTGGGTTTTTCGTTAATATCCTTTTCACCTTTCGGTCCATGACAGGATCAGCGCGTCCAATGTTTTTGTCACTTCTCGGTTTCTTCTCCACCGTCAAACGTTCCGAAAATGATTTGGGCACATTGTGAACAGTGGATTTAGGCAAATCCAATGTTTTTACAAGGTCCCGTATTGACAAGTTAGGATTTGCCATACGCCCGTACAAAACTCGCTTGCGCATGTTTTTCTTTCATCGCCATCTTGAATACTAAACATGAAATGTAAACATCAATCAAAGTTTTTTTCATCATAGACTCTCAGCTATACCACAGTGAAATTTTTCATTCCTACGTGCAATATTTCAAAAGTTACAATGATTTGAAGGTGTCCGGATTAATGTGGATACAGCCCTTAGTACCACTAGTTATCCCTCTCACAACGTTTGCTGCTAAAATCGATCTACAATTCCTGCAAACTATCGTCTCCATATACCTAATTGAACAGCTAGAAAACCCGTATATGATAGTACGAGACCTGAATAGCCATCACTTCACCTGGCGTTCGACAAAAACTAACAACCGATTGCCGCAATTCTTACCTTTGGTGAGCGGAATGACTTGATTGTGCTTAATGATGGAAGTTCAACCTACATGTGTGGTTCATGCACATTTTGCATCGACGTCTCGCTCGTATTTAGTGAGATAATCAGACTTCTCAAATGGACGTTCCACATAGATCCAATGAACAGTGACCACTATCTGATCGAAATTTAAAGGATCGATTCTCCGTCGGAAACGACTAGACAACCCAGATGGCTCGTTGATGAAATAATTGGAAAGGTTTCAAAAGAGATATTTTAACCCTGATGAATCCGGAGTATATCTAATAACTCTGAAGAACTGTGTACAATTATTCACGACGCTGGCAAATTCAACATACCTTGATGAAGCAGTAAGCCATGCTCAAAAGCCGTACACTGGAGAACGGAGATACAAAAACGGCAGTGAAAGCTCGAAGAAAAATTCTAAGGAAGTTCAAACGTACCTCAATAACCCACTGGGAATGGGAAGACTTTCACGAATACTATCAACGGCTTAGAAACCAATGTAAGGACGTAGTGCGAAGTGCAAAAATCAATCATTGAGCGATAAAAGAAGGGCACAAGAAATTTGGGATACGCCAAAATGGCGTCGTCTTACGAAAAGCGTGTCCGGAAATATTGTTTGTAACTTTGTCACGTCCAAGCTTCGTGTGAAAATACTTCTCGGAACTCTTATCCAACGCAGCATATGATCAGAATTTTCTTTTGGTACACGCAAAAGTGCTCTGCAAATACACTAGACTAGCGATAACTGCACAACGATTGTACGCAATGGATTCCGCTAAAGGGAAGTCTGCAGGCCCAGTGGACATAGGAAAACACCACACACACACAATTTTAATAAAATAAACACACACTCTGAGAAAGTAAAAAAAAAAAAAAAAAAAAAAACACGCACCAAAAAAAAAAAAAATCAATACCAAAACAACCAAAACAGAACAACCGATGCGCCACCGAAAAAAACACAAACCACTTTTTTACTTACATGTCGATTAGTGGCCTTTGATTTAACCAAGGTCTATGACAAAGTCTGACACCCTGAAATCCTGCGTTTCATCGGAAATATGGGAAAATTCGTTCAAGAATTTTTGCGAAATTGAACAGTCCAAGTATTGATAGGCAACTCGCGTTCAAACACATTTGAGAAGGAAACCAAAGTTCCACAAAGCCCCGAACTAGCCGAAACTTTATTTCTGATTACGATGAATTCAGTATTTGACACCTTACCCAAGGCATTTTTCATATACATCTATGCTGATGATAGGTTTGTGAAGTTAATTAGACTATTTTCTGATCCGAGTTTCGATAGTGAGTGAGGTTTGGCAGCGGAAAATTTCAGTTGTTACTGAGCGAATACAACTCTACCGGAAGGAAGGTCAATTGAGCACGTTCCGGCGACGGAGAAGATAAAGAAGAGAAGGCACGCGTTTGACGTCGTCGTCATTCCGAGGACAGTGTGAGTTTAGTGATTTTAGAGCATCGGAAGCGAAACCCTCCCCCGGAACCACCCGGCACACCATTCAACCAGATTTGAAGCCAAACTAACTGCGACGACGGAATTCCACCTGAGGAGGATCAGTAGAATGATGATATTGTCATCGAGCTAAACACTGAAGCTGTTTTTCGGGTACGTTCCGCTTTTAAACATCTATGATAGTGTGAATCACTAAATACGCGTCAATCAAGCATTGCACATACGCTTCATTGAAAGTTTCAGTATGGCACTACTGGAGCGGGGCTTATTGTGTACGAAGATAGCTTCGGAATGCTTGCGTTCTTGAAATGGGCTATTGGAGTCGCGGTAGAGCTGTCACCTTCTAATCCCCGGATTTAAGCTTTTTGCAACTGTAAACAGCAAATATGAAACAGTTGCAGGAAGATTCTATCCATAATACCGCTGCCAGACAGTGGGAATTAGATTGTAAACACACACACACACACATCTATGCTGATGATAGGTTCCGGTTTACGGGGAAAAACTGGGTTTTTTTGGGGCGGGGTAAATATTTTGGGGATGTGTTTTGGATTGGGGGGGAATTTGGGGGGGGGGGGGAAGGGGGGGGGGGAAGCAAAGGAGGGGAGAGAGGGGGTGGGGGGGACGTGTGGGGGGGGGAGAAAAAAAAAAAAAGAAAAGGCAGGATTTTTTAAGCAATATTTTGTAATTTTCTTTCCGCGAAAACGACGCAGCAAAAAAAAACACGTCATTTTCAAAGCACGGCTTGCTGCGATCCTCCTCAATAAACTAAACCATTTGTTATTTTATTTTCGTTTTCCTATGAATGTTCTAGTTGCTAAATAGGGGTGGAATTTAAAATAAGGAATTTAGCTTAAAAATAAATGAGGTGTTAATAAAACATTCGCAACAATTATTAATTAAGTTAAAATTTATTATGCGTTCCTTGTATGTTACCTAACGGAACGTTTTGCAGTATGAGTTATTTGTGATTTCTTAGCTGGGATACATTTTCACTCAAACATATTTTCTCATCATAGCCTGGAACAAGAAAACACAAAACAAAGTAACAAAATCAAATTTTAATTTGTTTGAATACTTTATCAATATACCTACTTGACAACACTGAGAGTGAGTCACTCGAACAGAATACCGACGGTCGAATGAACCGTGATTGAAATATGTTCCACAACAGTCGTTGGTAGAACGGTATCGCTTCACGTGTGTTGAAAATCTATTTCTTTTAGTGTTCGCAAATGTGATTGTAAAGGCCTTTCTCCCGATCGCTTCTCGGTCGGTCAGACTAGCTGCTGAAGGATGATGATGATGATGATGGTTGACGATGATGGTTGATGACGGGTTAGGTTTGTAAAATTTTTTTGAACCAAAACCGGGTTTTCGAAAATCGACGATTTCAAACCTCCTGTTAAAGCGATTAGACGCTTATTGACGGAGATAAACGTATTTTAAGGTTTCCAGAGCCCACTTGATGGAAAATTGGGGTTTCAGTAAGCTTTTTTGGACCTAAACAGGGTTTACGAAAATCGACGATTTCGAACCCCCCCTGTTTAAGCGATTAGACGCTTATTTACGGAGATAAACGCATTCAAAGGTTTCCAGAGCCCACCTGATGGAAAATTTAGGTTTGAGTAAACTATTTTGATATGATGTGATAAGAGCCCGCCATCAGTGCAAGGATTACCTATGTCTGCAGGACTATCCTCAGCAAGTTGACTCGAGAGAATAGCCTACGTGATTGCTTGTTGTAGCAGGGCCAGTTGATCTCAATGAGAACCTTCGGAAGACCACTTGTTTTCACATGACAACGGACTAGCGACTCCACGAACCCTTGTCCAGTCAACATATCCTTCGACTGCCTTAGGCTACCCCCCAATCCCAGTTATATTGTTGCTATAGGAACAGTGGAAATTTTTAGCATAAATGATGATTTAAAAAAAAACTAAGATACAAATTGTACGAAAATTCACGGCTAAAATTAATTTTCATTTGTACTAGTGAATGTACTGAGATATTGCAAATTTCTACTGTTCCTGATGAAATAGTTGTTTAAAATTTAAATAACTTTCCATAAAAGCATACCAGTCTCTATATTGTATCATATATTCAAGGAATAAAACTTTCAAACGTAACTTTCACTGCCTGTACGTATAGGACTTATATGCTTTTATAAACTGATCCAATATGAAAGGAATCAAAACTGAAATACATATACTTTTTTCGTTCTTTACAAGGTCTTACTTTCCTCACATAAAAAATTAAAATATCATAGAAGACAAAAATGCTTTTAATACAAATTTGCAACTTGAATGCTGTACATGGCATTTTAAGAGACAATTAAATTACTTGACCATGTAAAGAGCGGCTCCAGTAAGTCAATACGAGAACATAATATGCGTATGTACAAAACATATCTGACGTCCACTGGATTGTTACTGAAAAAATATAATGAGATATATATTAATATCCTACTAGTCCTCGAAAAGCTGAAAACAGAAAATATCATTCCAAATATCAAAACTATAACTTCAATGAGAGATATTATTTTATAAGACATGTTGTTAAAACATGTCTTTATATTGTTCTAGTTACATTTCTATGATAGCAATTGGAGCTCAGTGTGATGGTTTCTGAAATAAATGGATTATCTACTCCTAATACCACTAAACACAATATTAAAATATAATCCTATACTGCCCATAAGCGCCTGCCAGTCTTTTAAGAATATAGTAGTTAATGATCAGAAGTGCAGCCGCAAATCTGGTTCAAATTCAGCCTTTTATCCATGTCATGTTGCTCCAGGCTCCTGAGATAAATGGTTTTGGAATGCAAAGATGATGCCAAAGCCTGCTGAAATCATTAATTGATATGAGAATGGAAAATTACATGATATGATTAACAGGTCGCACCCCCTCACTTCGCTATTGTCAAAAATGACAACATTGCCCAGGCTACGCCAACCAGCGTCTCCATGTTTCAGCTGACAGTCTTTTGTGATCATATGACTCGTGGAGGCGTTAGGTGGGAACTTGTGAGGACCAGAGGTCGGTTGCACCCTCCTTCGAAGTTTTCAATTCACCATTTAAAGCCCTGATGTGTCTCACGCGCAAATGTACCAAAACGACATTTCAATTGCCGTTGGAGTGTGCCGGTGGACAGTGAAAAGGGTCTTAGACCGAGAAAAACAAGGACAACTATCAACGATGGTGGCCACAAGTCATCCGAGGTCAGCTCAGATTCAGATGGCTATCGCTACCATCAAAAGGAAGATTTTAGCGAATCCAGTGCGTTCAATGATGAAAATGTTAAAGGAACACGGGATCAGCGACTTTACGACACGGAAGATCGTTGAGGAAGATTGCGGGGTGAAATCGACGGCACAAAAAAATAAACTCTCGTGCTTAACTTTATCGGGTTGCAGAACCGATGGAACCAGACAAGACCCAATGTTGACTGAAAAATAAAGCATTCGGGGACTCGTCCTTTAAAATCCCCACCGAACTCAACAACCTACTGGACATCGAGTACAGCACGTGAACATTTTCACGGATCAATCTCGAGCGAATGAGACTGTTGGAAGAGGAGTCGGTTCCACGAGTCATATCACACGAAGAGTTCCTAATGAATTCTCCGTATTTTCTGCAAAGGCCACCGCTATCTATCTCTTTTGTCGAAGCAACGAACGCAATGCAAAGCAACAAGAGTCAGCTAGAATCAACACACCAGTATAAATAGTACCCTCTAAAATGATCCAGTTGAAGAAACCAAACTCATAAATTTCCTGCAAAACACAAACATACAGGGTAGGCCCAAATAAGTGACGCATGAAACAAAGACTGTATCTCCCACGAAAAAACAAATGATTTAAATGTTTCTTTGTTATTCTGTTTCATATATTTTATTGTCTATGTGTACATATTTACATTTCGATTCTATCGCTTGTAGCTTTAATTATTGCCCTTAGTCTCTTCACAAGCAGCACGCACCTGATTTTCGGGGATTTCATCCCATATCTTCTGTATGGTAGCTTTGAATGTTTCAATACCCATTGGTTTGAGGTCTCGAAAGTGAGCTTCCATGATTCCCCAAATAGAAAAATCCAGAGGATTTGCATTTGGCGAAGAAGCAGGCCATAATTCCTTAGGAATTAGGTCTGGCAAATTCTTGGTGCACCATACTTGGGTAATCTTTGCTCCACGGGACGGCGCCGAATCCTGTTGAAACACCCATTTACGGTTACCGAACATAGTTGAAGTATGCTTCTTCAAATGATTTTCCAGGAGCTCATTTACGTAGTATGCTGCGTTGATTTTTACACCCTTATCAATGAATAGCAGTGGTAGACGAATTTCCGCCGAAATCGCTCCCCAAACCATGACCGAAGTATGATTTTGGAAGCGTTGAACTGCGTGAATTGAAGAAGAGATATCCTCAATACTCGCTGCATAGACCCTGTCTTTTTGAGTGTTGAAACTTTGCTGGAATACGAAATTTTTCTCATCCGAAAACACAAATCACCGTGCCGACGAAGAAATCCGTGACAACGAATGACTCTGTTCTTCTTGTTGGCTTCCGAAAGTCCATGAATTTTTCTTTTCTTGAAAGGCACCATTCTCAAATCTCTTTGAGAACTGATCTGATAGTTTTCCTGGAGTTCTCCATATCCTGAGCCAGTTTATATCAAGGGCGACAAGGATTTCGGCGAATTCGCTCACGCACTGCGGCATATTCCTTCCTTCCGGGTCTCGGGACGCTTTCCCGCCAAATGCAACGCTAAATGATTTCTTGTCGACGGAATCTAGCGAACACTAGTTTGTTTACATATTAATCAGTCCCTCTTTGATATGCTGGTAACCAGATGGCTCTTGTGATGGCTAGAAGAACTCCACACTGTATACTCTAGCATTTAATTGAACTAAATAAGCACTTTATTTTCTTTCCCGTAGAAGAGGTGAATCAGCCTTAGGGACTGAAAAACTCCTTAATAAAGGGAAAACAAAATCCCGTGGATATGCATTAGTGATCTTGCCGATCGACCGATCCAACTCGTTTTAGGCCCTTCATTCAATGACACGATGAGGACAATGAGTGGTTATTAAAGTTTGATCGAGTCAAACATATTGAAGAGACCGTTGCTGTTAGACTTTTCAACTTGAGATCAAACATTTTCAACTCGTTTTCATAAATGGACAAACAAGTAAATTTTGAATTTGCCTTGGCGGTCAAACACAATCTTGAACCTTTTTGAAACTGCCGGCAAAAGGAGTGTAACTTGTCCTTTTTTTTATCGTCCACGTTCGCTTGAACTGCAAATGTTCTCGATTGCAAGCGTGCAATATTCAACATTTCATAACAGACGATGGTTTTGCAAAAAATGTACATTTACCACCACTAATCCCAACCTTCTCCCCATCTCATCTTGCCTCAATGTTCCCCTTCTCGATGAAATAAGTCTGATAAACTTACAAGCTCAGTGCATGCCGGCTGATGCTGATCCAACCTCGTCCCATCTCGCATCTGGGTCATTGTCAATTATTGCTCGGTAGCCCTCGAGCACGAATGTTAAAACCACACGTCCTCAATGTGTTCTACCTTTTGCATTCATGCATCTCAAATGAAATACACCCTTCGGCGCATCCCGGATGCACTTACATTCAATCTAATCTAATTGATTTTCAATCACTCTTCTTCTCACCTCTACAGAAGTCGGCCTTCCACAGGCCAAGGCTTCCAAACCAACAGCAACGACCCAGCCTGGGGGAAGTACTTAGCAACACTCCATCTCATTTAATTTAATGTATATATTCACACATAATGTGGCTTCTGGACGTGCCGATGTGGTCACATTTTGTTGGTCGAGCCTGACAGCAGCCTTCCAGTTCGTCCATCTTGAAACGTGCCCCAATCAATGCCATCTGATCACAACATGAAGCCGCGGGATTCGAAGCGTATGTGTGTTTATCCCTTGGCACCATCTCCTTACACTCCATCATCCATCAGCTGGACTAGAGATTTTCGACGCCAAATGCATTCCTGACATGTATATTGCTATCATGATGACTTGCCGTGGTCGATTCATCCATTCAGCTCATCTACCGACAATCGAAGAAAAGTTCACTTTGTGGCTTGTGAAATCGTGCTCCTGGAGCGGCTTTCTTTCAAGCACGTTCGATTTCGGCCAACCACTGACTGTATCTCTTTCTCGCTCTGATAGATCTTCAATAGGCACCCGATTGAAGTGTCAACCCGGAAAAGAGCCGATGAGTTTGCAATCGCACACAAATCACTGTCGCTTCGGACGGCTTCCAATCCGCAGTTCCAATGGTGGCACGAGAGTGCTGTTAACAATGTTGATACTGTCGTTGCTGCTGGGTTTTCTGCTGCATGACTCATGTCAATTTTGGGCACACGATTTTTGCATACAACTTATATTTAATATAGCGAAACAGTGCCACTTATTTGATCGTGTCAGCCGTTAGATGGGACACAGTTTGTATTTTTTTTTTTAAACTGCCCAAAGCACGTGCATTCTTGGAATTTGTTTTTCCCCAATTTTGTGATAACCTGTTCAGCGCGTAACGTAAAATTTCAACCTTTTTGCTAAATTTTCTCTTCAGTGAGCAATTTCACCCCGACATGGTACAGTCTAAAAAATAAATAACAAACATAAAAAATACACACGCTGGCTGCCGGTGAACTACTCCGCACAACTGTTGCAGATTGGATTTCACGAGGTTTTTGCAATTTGGAGCAAAGTTTTTGCTTCCCGGAATATGAGTAGGTAGCAGCAGCCGCTTTTGTGTGGTTTCTGAAGCCATCGGCACAAACACACACATACACACACACCGCAGGTAAACTGTTGAGGTAGTTTGGCTGGGTCCCCATTTTCCAAGAGTTTTCGACTTTGTTCGGCCAAGTGCCAGAGTGCCTTAGTAACCTACCGGTCGGTCGTGTGCTGTCGATTTGGGTGTCTGATTACTAGAAGGAGCAAAAAGTTTTGATCATGAGGATGATTTTTTTCTTCTCAAGCATATGTGTTCTTCTGCAAGATAGGTTTTGAAAACCAAACCATATGCGGTTGTAAGCCTTCGCATTGCACAGTGAGAAACGCATTTATGAAATATGATATTTTTTAGCTGTAAAGTTGACTGGGGAGCCTCGAAGTTCAGGGGGCTCAGTGGCTCACATTAATTGTTTGCTAAAAATAACGAATTCATTTAAAATAAGTATAAGCAAATGAAAAAGCTAAAAACGTATGTATGAACGTATTAAAAAAAAGAGCGATTACCCTGCCACCTGGCGATGAATTCACCTAACGATTTTCACGACAACTCGTCTTCGTGGTTGGCAGTAACCTCTCAGAATCCAATGAAACTTTGTGGGTGTATAGACTATGTCTTTTCAAGCAACTTTGCATGCTTTGTTTTTTTCAAAATTTATCGAGCCTACCATTTGAAATAGGCATAAGTTTTTTGATCAACTTTTTTTAAATCAATATAACTAAAAAAGGACAAGACTTACAAAAAAGTGATGTATAGGTGACTTTTAGAAAATCGTCGAAACTTTTGTGAAAAAAATTGTACTTGTAAAATTGATTCGTACACGCTAAAAATATATTTTAAAACTTAAAGTAAATTTGCAAAAAATGGCTACCTTAGAATTGGACGATTTTTTTCTTAATTTTTTCTTAATTGAATTTTGTTTAATGAAATCTAGTAATTTTGTTAAAAACAATTGAACTGCTATTGAGTCATGGGTCAATACTTCAGATATTTTGATAAAGCTTTTGTTTTGAAAATCATTGTCCTTCTTGTAATATAGTTCAAAAGGACGTATAGTTGCTATTAGCACTATTCCAATGGTAACCATAAGCTGTATTTTGAACGATAAAGAATAATTTTCTGAAAAGTCACATATTACAATTATTTCACCCACTTTTAGTGCAATTGGGGTATTGAATGTTTTTGACCCCTTTCAAATGTTAGTCTAGATGATTATTATTTTTGCAAAGATTTTAATAAATTCAATTCTTTATGACTGCTTAATTCTATTGGATTATATAGGGGTGTTGAAGACCATAACTAGACGAATTTGCGTGATACACGGTAAAAATAGGACATGAAAAAGTAGTTGTTAGAAAAAAAAATTCCCTCAATGTGCCCATCTTGCAATGTTTGGTGAACTTTTAGACAATTAAATTGCCTTTATTAAGAAAAATTTCGTCCCATTCTTAGATAGAATTTTTTTTAGAATTGACTTTAAATTTTAAATTTTTTTTTTAGCGTGTAAGAATCGATTTAACAATTTTTGCACTATATTTTTCATAAAAGTTCAGACAATTTTCTAAAAGTCATCCATACATTACTTTTTTGTATGTCTTGTCCTTTTTGAGTTATATTTATTTGAAAAAAAAAATCGATCAAAAAACTTAAGCCCTTTTCAAAAAGTAGTCTTCATAAATTTTGAAAAAAAAACCAAAGTCTCTTGAAAAGAAATAATCTACACACCCACAAAGTTTCATTGGATTCTGAGAGGATGCTGCCAGACACTGGATGAGTTGGCGTGAAACTCGTCCTATGCATCAGCAATCGTTGCAACCTTGTTGTGTACAGGAAAAAAAAAACAGTATTATCAGTTGATTTGCAGCAGCCAAGGTGAAAACGCTCGATGCTTTGTTTGTACTGAGAGCTCCATCCAGGAGCCAAGAAGTTGAACATCGTGAGGGACTTTACTGAGACCTTTATGATGTACCTAAGCAAGATGGACAGTTAGTCGAGACCAGTCGTGTCTGAATAGCAAGCAATGAGCCAGAAGGAACGACTTAAGGTACTTGTGAAAAACATGCTTTCGGTGAAGCGCGACGTCGTGGTCAATATGGATGAAGAAACCTTCTTTACGCTGGCCGGCAGTGACTGGAAGAGCACTGGGTGTATTACGTCTCCACCAGGTTAGCGTTGACTTCAAATTTATCTCGCACACCAAGTTTTTAAAGAAGGATCCTTCTGTAGCCGAAAATCAGCGGGAAGAGAATGTCCAAGCCACTTTCCTTCGGGACGTGCGGTGAACGGGGAGATTGTACGAAGTGCTGCTGGAAGTTGCCACATTCGTGTCCAAATTTTTCAGATTTTTTATTGGACTCCTGCGATTGATGTGTAGACCAGTTTTTTTCCCAGGTCTTGTAAGCCTGTGTCCACTGCTTTTGAAACTCTTGAACTGATTTTGATTCTCTTCACATTTTCAGACAATCAGCTTTCGAAATTGCTCAAAATGGTCGATGTTCTGGACAATTTGGAGAATTTTGTCACGCGGCACCACAATGATCTTATTGTCCTCGTACCATTGCTTAATCGCTGTTGTGACAAGATGCCAAATCTGTCTTAAACAGGATTGCTTGAGAATGCTGTCTCAAAAGAGGTAACAGACACTCTTTTAGACACTCGTGGATGTAAATTTCATTGTTTGTATAACCAGTTGCTTCTGGGCTTTGTATGACTCCAGACTACATTTTAAGTACCCCAATAAACATCGATGCTGAAAAACTGTTTTTTCTAACAAATTTGGAGGAGTTGTTTAGCTTTTTTCTTCTAGAGAGCTGAATAACTTCTCCAAATTAGTTTGAACAAGCGACAATTCGACACTGATGTTTGTTGGGTCCTGTACGGTTGACTTGGCCACAGCTACCTTCTTAGTTACAATTCTGACCGACATAAGGACTGTATCGAAAATAAGTTATCCACATATTTTTCTTTCAAATCATATAAAAATATGATCATTCATTCAAACAAATGGGTGATTCTATATTGTACGGGATTGAACTTGAACATTGTGAAAACCGGATGATTCTTTAATTAGTATCATTCTTTCACGAATTAGCGAATTTTTCATCGAACACTTTTCATCAAGTTTCGGACAAGTGTTTCATCACATTTTTTGCACACCTCAACCCAATTTTTTTCTAACTCTTGCACATTCTCAGCTGTTTTACCAGTCTTTTTGAAGCTCCTCATCACAATCGCCCACTAGCGTTCGATGGACCGAAGCTGAGGGCAATTTGGCGGATTGATATTTTTCTCAATGAAATCTATACCCTTTTTTTTTGACGAATTAATGTTGTTTTTGAAGCCTCCAACACATCGCTTCAGGAGTGCATCTTTACTAAGACCTTCATAGATAGGTTTGATGCCATCCAAAAAATCCTCGGGAAGAGCACTGTACCTGTGTTCGAACGAATCCAATGCATTGGCAACTGCAGCCTTTTGCCATTCGCACCAGGAGTCCGCGCCGCTCCGGCATTTTTTATGCTGTGGATTCTCGTCCGTCGAACTGTAGTGGAAGAACGTTGCCCGATAGCATTCTTCATATTTCCCACGGCGGAATCAGAGTAACGTCTAATAGCCAAACCGTAGTATACCGTCAGTTTATCAATCATTTTGGCCGTAAGCTTCCTTTACAAGACAGACTCTTTCGTTTAATCTTCTCTCCACTTTCGTCCATCTTCTCTGGACGGAACATTCGTGAACTGTTTACAGCTTTCACACGATATTTTGTTGTTCAATACAAGGCCTTCTTTCTTTGTCGAAAGAAAATCTACTTTTCCATCACATTTCACACATTTGACCAGCGTAGCACTTCTTAAAAGAACAAAAAAAATCAATTACCTCATAATGTTTTTTAAGATCCTACGTAACTTGATCTGCAACTGTCACTTTTATTTCTTTAGCTGACGCGCTACTTGTTGAAATACGTTCGCTTACATTTATGCGGAGGCACAAATTTTCTAGGTCGACATAATTTCGAGCCAGATGATTGTCTATCAGATCTTTTTACTTTTTTAGGTATTTTAGTAATAATGTCTGTCAAGTGAAGAGATAGTTCCTTTGTTATTTTCTATAATATTTGGATGTGTTCAACTACAAATCTTCCATGATGAGCATGATGCGCATACTGTTATAGGAGCTACGAGTGCTCCGACTATCAGCTTTAAAATAAGGTGTGCTTATACTTTCTGGAACAGTCGTTATTCGGTGGTAAATACACAGAGTGGAAGTGTGCGCCAGTGAGGGGATGGCTTGGAGTGAGTGAATCACTCTCTCTTTAAAACGACCGCTCTCACGTGCTCTTATCTGTCTTCGACCACGTGCTCTCGCCTGCGATCGCTGCCGCGTACACTTGGGTGAGAACGCGCCAGTGCTCTCTCTGTGATTCGCTGGTGCGGTTGAAAGTGAAAACTTCGTCGAATTTGTAAAAAATGTCCGGAAAAAGGAAGCGTGAAGAAACATTCTTCTTTTTTCCTTTGTTATGTAGTTCCAAAACGAATTTGCAATCACTGCTGTATATTAGCAAAAGATCCCACGCCATCGAGCTCACTGGGGCGCACGCGTCAGGGAATTTATCAGCATTCACTTTTAAGAATTTGAGAGCTCTTCTTCTTACTCTAGAGCGATCGAGTGCTGTGTGAATAAAAACCATTTTTTTTCACTAACATGCGCTACACACGGGAGCTAATATACACAACAGAGACGAGCTCTCGTTGAGGTAGGAAGAGTGTGTGGAAACATTTAAATCTCTCTTTACCACACTAAAGATATGGACATCACTGACCGTCGGTGAATAAATTCAGGGTTTTTAATTTCGTTCAATTTCTACAGGTGACGGTAGAAAAAGTGGTTTTGCGCAGAATACTTCTGGGGTATTAAAGAATAATGGAACATTCAGGAAATGCGCTTAGAAAGGCTTCTGTTGTAGCTTATGAGTTGACGCAGCAATATAAACATAATATTTACATAATATTGTTACCTTAATGTATCATGAACAAATACAGAAGGTTTCGTTGGAATCGATTCACGTTTCGTGCTACTATGAAGTCAAATCCATTGCGAAGTGCAGTAATTGAGCTTTTCAAGCAAGGCAATCGTCCAGTATGTATCGCGAAAACATTGATAATTCAGATTCAAACTGTTTATGATCTTAAGCATGTAAACGGTACAAGTATCATCTTAAAGCTAGTTTGACACAACCTGGGAAATTGTCTGTTCATAAACTGACGTCCATCTTCGACAGTTTCCCTTAGTGGTTAAAGGCGTGTGTGAAAAACAAATGAGGACATTTTGAGTCATTGATGTAAATATCAGCTGCTACATTAGAGCACCTACATTTCTCTTGAATTTATTGTTGTTTCAACAAAAAAAAAGCAATTAAGTTATGACGAAACCACCAATTACGGATAATTTTTCTTCATCCTGTAGATTTTCTGACGAGTTACAACAATGAAAGATGTTCTTACATAAATCTTATTACTTCGCAATTCATCCAACTTCAAATCAAAGGATTGCTGCGCGTCAGAGTTGGTTTGCAATATGTGTATTTGTCTCAAATCGTAAGCAAATGTTATTCCGAAAAGAAACCAGTACTTTTCCTCTTAAATCTCTTGATTCAGCGTAGGATCAATACAGAAACAATGAATATGGTCCGGGAATAGTTACCCTTGTTAAGATTTTGTCAAAAGTTCATCACTTCTTTTGATTTCCAAACAAGCCATTCCAAAAATAAGGGATTTTGCTGAAGAAACTGCTCAAATGCGATTCAGAAAAGGTGACATGAGCTCTTTTCCTGTTTTTTATTGCAATTTAAATTTGATCACTAACTACCACTCGGTTTCACGGAGCCTATACCGAAGCCGTCATATGGCCAATTTATGTTTGTAATGTGACATTATCAAAGTGAAACAACTTATGATGATTTCTTCGTAAAGCTGCAGCACAGCCATTCAAGCTTGAATCTCAGCGTGTGTAAAATTCCATAACCGTCCATTTAAAAAAAATCGCCATTTAACTTGGTGACGATAATCGCACGCACACTGATGTGTCTACTGTCATGTGAAATAGTTTGTTTTCCTACAGATAAGTTGGCTTACCACTTTTAATCTTATAGACATTTGTTTGTTATGTTTTCGTCCAAAACGCACTACCACATTTCTTGAAGGCGCACTTCCACACCCATATGTAATAAGCCTAATAAGCAACTAGCAGCCGTTATCACGTCAGCTAATCTGTCAGTTTTGTCGCCGCGATAAGGCGCCTCGCCTATCGAAGTGCCGCGATGTGGCATCTCGTTGCACGTCAAAACATTGTGTAAACATCGGGTGGCGTGTGACGAGCGTCGGCTTGATATTTTAACATGCTAGCAGTTGCCGCAACTTCACCACATCAGTGGGCACCTCGACTATGTGAACTACGAGGCGCTAGTGAGCAAGCGATTGTTAACGTATTATAATTTGAAAAATTTTCACATAGCTATCGATTAATTTTGTTCTTGCTTACACGTCCGTCTGTGGTTGCAGTTGATAGGAAAAATAAAAACACTTTGCTCAAATATGCCACCCACAACAACCTCCCTCCCCCCGAAGGGCTGGGATTTCAAAACAAAAAATATTCGAGATATTTGTTAGTTTTTCTTTGAAGATAGTTTAAGATGAGTTTCAAAGCCATTTGGTAAAAAAGTCATCTGCATGATTCGAAGCCCGGTAATTTAAGGACTAAAGTAAAGCCTGTCCATGCTCAATTTCAGATACCAAATAATAGCAGCAATAAAAATTTACACATAATTCAACGAAACCAATTGATTATTTCACAATAATAGAGTTGTATCTACAATACACACTTTCAAAATGTCATGTCAATATCTGTCCCCTGAGACCGACACACGCAAACGTCCTTTAGCACATAAGAATGAGTTGAAAGAGATGGGAAAATAAATTCATTCTCACACATCTTTCGTCGAGTCTCGTATGAGTCAGTTTCAGGAGACACAATTTTACACGAAATCTTTCCTTACTTTCCTCGAATCCTAAAAAATCCTAAAATTAATAATTTCTAAGTGTGTTAAAATAGTTGATTAAGATGTTAATCCTTCTTTCTGTTAAATTCTCGAACTGTCTGTGGTACACTCGCCAACAGGTTCCGTACGGAAGATACGCCCGCCGTGACGATTCTCCATCTTCTCTTGAAATCATCGGTACCATTTGCTTTCTTCTTAGTTTCGAAGAGTTTCCTCTTAACTAGAGCCCAGTACTCCTCTATTGGGCGAAGTTCTGGACATTTTGGTGGATTGGCTATTTTTGGCACGCATTTGACCTCCTGTACCTTAGCTCGTACCAAGGACGGATTTCGCATAGTGAAAAGAGACCATTTCAGTCCAAAACAGAGCTGGAGAATCGAGGCTTCTCATAAACGGTAGGAACCGCTTTTGCAGACATTCTTTCTCGTACACATCCTTATTGATAGTGCCGTTAGAGACGAAACTTTTGGATTTTCGACCACAACTACATATGGCCTGCCAAATCAAATACTTCTTCGGGAATTTGGAAACCTTTTTTGTCTGAAAATGCTCGGCAACGGCGTTCCTTTGCATTGCGGTATAAAAATCCAGACCCGGAAGCTGGTTAAAGTCTTCAAGTACGTATGTTTCGTCGTCCATTATGATACAAAAAAATGTTTGCAAAAAATTGATTTCAAGCTCTTTAGCACGACTTTTTGCAGTGAAATTTTGATTGTCATCACGGTTGGGCACTATTTTCACTTTGTTCACCTTCAGTCCTTGCCTTTGCTTCCATTTTTGTACGTATGATTTTGGCTTTCAAACTTTGCGAGCCACATTTCGCACAGAAAGATTGGGATTTTTCTCAATAATCCACCTTCTAGTTGTCCACTTCCAAGCTTCCGATCTACAGTCAAGCACTGATCAAATGATTTGCAAACACAAAACCCGGTACTTTTCGGTAGTTTTAGTGGCAAGGTCGCGTACCTATAAATTCAGAATTTGCTGCCGTCTTTACAAAATGCGTTTGCGCACATTCACTTGATTCGACGCCATTTTACTGAATGTAATAAGAATGTTAACATGTTGTACCTCGAAATAAAGTGGAGAGTCTCAGATTTTATCTAAGTTAAACGTTTCAGCCATCCGTGAAATAATCCAAAATCTACACTGAAGGTAAAGTGTCCAAAATTTAACGTGGACAGGCTTTATACTCTGAAAAAAGTGAACGATACAAATTTATTACAACATATTGAATAATTTAAACAACCTGTACTAACTGTGCTGAACCATACGGGCCATTGTGGTCTTCATCAAACCCCGGAAACGATCGATTTATCGGTCAATCCCGTTCTACATGTGTAACCGATTCTCACTGGGTCAGGCATCGACTTTGAAATCCGCTTAATTGTCGCCCGCGCTATAAATGAATGGAATGAGGTTCTATTTTCCGGCACTTTGTTTTGCTCTACGGACTTAACCAATTCTGTTTCGTTTTCATCAAAAGCCTGGATAGTTGCAGCTCTATATTTTTCTACCCGACACACCGATAGCATAGGGCTATTCTCTCCGATTCAGGATTATGTTGTGTAATCCTTTCCGCTCTACATCGGCTAATCCATTGTACTATAAAAATTCACAGTCGAGTTGATACCCATGGCTTCGTTTCAGCTATATTTGACATAGCAGCAGCAGCAAGAACGTTGCCTCTCCTCACATCCCCTTCCGAGCCCATAATCTGCAGCTCTAGAAAAGTTTGATGTTTTCGTTTCACCATCACTGCCACCAAGTTCGCAATCCGAAACGTTGTTTATATTGGCTAATCCTATTTTCAGCGTAGCTGGGCGGTTGCGGCAAGCAAGATTCAGCAAACAATGGTGGATCTTTTGCTGCACTTCCTCCTGATAAATCCGTCAGCCCCACGTTTCCAGTAGTTAAGTAATTGGAAGTCTCACCCTCCTCGGTGCACATTGGAAGAACTCGATTGTAAAGGGGCGACCAAAATAAACAAAAAAAAACTTCGAACTGCAGTATTTGTATATCCGGTAACAATGAAATATATTTGCGATGTTGACCATTTCTAATAGTCATCAAGCAGAAAAATAAAATCGGTTAAATCATAACAAATTGTATATGTTAGATAATTGGAGTAACAAGTGCTCAAAGTGTTAGGCATTCTAATAAAAAAAGGCTTTCAAAACTCTGATTGAACAAATTTAAAATCTTAAATTTTTGTCAATCATATTTTTTTTTCATAACGTTTTCATGTATGTATCAGAAATAAATTTATTCAAATGTTACTGACATTTTTTTCACTAAGCTGCTTATTTTGCGCGCATGCACCCTCTCGATTCCTTCAAGCACTGCCGTACAGTCTTTCGTGTGTGTGTATATATAATAGACCATTATTCAACTGGAAATTTTAAAAAGTGGCCACGTTTTGCATTTTATCCGACCGTTGTGCGTCGTTCACAAGTTGGCACCCGACGCGACGTGCGTGAAAAATGACGCCACGGAAGCAGAATAGAACAAAAGCTACTTTCTCTCAGCCGGCAACAGGCATTGTCTGCTGAAAAATTTCCCCAAAAACAGCAATGTTTGACGGAGTTTTCCGGAACAAAAGAACTGTTTCCTGTGTTTGCTTAATCTGTTTTTGGCTTTCGAGTGTAATGTTATTGTGAAGAGATCTGTGGATTGTAAATCAGACAAGAATGCATTTACTTCACAGTTACTAAAATAACTCCCTATTATCATATCTACATGATGGTGAATTATAACCCGGTGGCAAGTGTTTTAATTAGAGTAAATTCCCATGTATCCTTGCAAGCGCATCATTAATCACATATGACTAACGAGAAAAGTTGCACCTGCTTCGACTGCATAATTAAACGCTTTATTATGATCCCACTTAAGACGACTATTAATGCAGTTTGAAATGAAAGTCGAAAGATCGATTATCTCATCGTTAATCTTATGGGCTCGTTGTTGCTTTGCCGAGTGAAGTTTACGGCAGACGCAGAACAAGCGAAACTCTCTAGTCACCACCTACCTATCGGTCCGACGACGACTCAAACGCCCATCAGCAAGATGTCTACTGGATTTTTTTTCTTTGTGAGGGAGTTTGGTCGAAAAAATATCAAATTACGTCCCTCTGTGGATCGGCAGTGCTTCGTTCAGGAGGAAGCAAAATATGCTTCCAAATTAGAAATCTGACTTCTGTCATCTGTCACACCGAACGCGGACACGCGGCAAGATGACGAAAATACTCCATCGCTAATGATTGTTGCTGATGGTTCGCCCCGCTGTTTGGGAGGAGTTCTACGACTTACAAATTTTAAATCCGAAATGAAAAGCAAAGAACCGCAATTCCACTTCTTTTTTTTAATTTAAATGCCAACCGTAGATTTTATTTGCAACATAGGCCAAACATGACCAAGCCCACGTTCCAAAACTGAACAGCTGAGCAGTGTAGGTCATTCAGTTTAAGAAGACGCCATATTGATATGATCAGTTTTAGAAATTTGTTTTGTTGTGATCTGAACTGGAGACGTGTGGCTATGGTTTACTATGTTTATGTTTCGCTTTCCAACATCAGATTATCATAAATTTAAGAAAATAGTCATTTGAATTGGAAGTGTCGATGAGCTCGAACAGTTGAGCAATGTACAGCATGACCTGAATGACCTGAAAGTATGACGTTTTTTTTTATCTTCACTTAAAAAGAAAACCTTTACGAGTGTATAAGAGGCCATCCATATACCACGTGGACAATTTGGAGGAGGGGATTGGCAAGTGTCCACGATCCACACATTCTATTGAAACAATTATATGAATGATTGTCCACGCAGGGGGAGGGGGTGTCAGTAATCGGAGAAATCCAGTCCTCGTAGTATATGGATATCCCCTTAGTAGAACGATTGTTATTGTTAATTTAACTTGTTCTCCGTTTTTTTTTTTTTAATTTGAATGAAACTTCGCACACATTTGGCTCAGAAGGCTGAGTGGTTATTACTCTAATAAACATGTACCACACAGGAACGATAGTTTAGATGGTATGACCATAACACTTACAGTTGGGATTATACCCCGAATTGGTAGTTAGGCAGTTATTATGGTTATTGCTTAAGCGGGTAGCTAGCTCAGAAACCTTCGGTTTTTTGAAAAAAAAATGTTCAAGCCTAAATTGCCCTACTTTTTTTTTTTTTAATCTTTATTTTACGTCGGCCTATTTCCTCACATGGTGACAATCACCGACGCCAGGAAGACGACTCCACCACCTGGACCCTACCTAACGACTCATGAATATGAACCGGGACCAACGGCTTTACTTCCCTTCCGAAGGAAGACGTGACCAGATTTTTTCGCCTCAGAAAAACCACCGACGTCGACTGGGATTGAACCCAGACCCTACTGGGGTGCCGCCAAGTAGCAGTCACGCTTACCACTACACCACCGACGCCGGCAAATTGCCCTACTTGCCAAATAAGAAAAAATACTCTCAGAAAAATTAAAAAAAAAAAAAACAAAGTTATAAATTACCCAGAGATATTATTTTTAACCATGTTATTCTCTATTGTTTTAAACTTAAAACTTCAAGCTGAAAGATCCTAGTAAAAATTTCGGGATGGACAAATCTCAGAAAACTTTTTTTTTGACAACTTTTAGTATATTTTTCGAATTTGAGATAAAGGGCGAGCACGAAATTATTGCAACATAGTTAATTGACCATACAATCTCAGGTGTTAAGAAGCAAATTTGCAGGCAGCATTGTACCTGTTTTAAGCTCAGTTTACATACAGTACTGGACATAATAAATCATACACTTTTTATTTTACTCTTTATTCCATTTGTCGTCAATCATAGTAGACTATTGCGACAATCATTCCATTATATCTCTTATTTTTAACGCCAAATGCATTAATTCTTCGCATGGTCACATTACGATTACGCTTTTTTCTAGTAATTGATTTATATATTTATTTTTTCCAATCAAATGTAGATTTTTGTTTGTCTTGCCTTTTGAGACAACGCAACGCAACACAAACCGGTCTTATATTGATTTTTCATCAATCATGTTGTCAACCATTTCTGTAAGGTACATTGGTTTTCATGAACGCTAATATAAATTTTATTCTACTAAAGTAATAAAGTCAAATAATATTTTTTCTTTATCATCAGCACACGTGAAAGTATTATTTTGATTTTGTTTTTGAAATTTTAAAGTCTTTATTGTTGCAATGTTTATTATTAATTACCATCATTTGGTTGATTGGCCAAAATTTCGCATAGTTTGTACGATAGTAATAAGTTGCAAATAATTGGTTTTGTCACAAGTGTCATGTCGGAATGTAATAGTTGAATTTTGAATAATTATAAACAATATTGTTTATTAAAGACACCATTGTAAATTCACGACGCTCTTTTAGTCTTTAAATGTTAATGAGCATACATCCAGCTTTATAAGACGATGACGAAAACCCAGTCCACCTAACATGCGATGTGCAAATAATGAAAACGGAGACCAAACTGTACTGAAATATTCTTGTATTGACCTGACATACACTGGCGTAAAAAACCTGTCGAAATTCATAAAATTTGCTTTATAAAACTTCATGAGCCCACTAAATTTGGATTTATAAGGCCCTTATGAAGTCCATGTGTGTAACTGTGATTCCCTTAGTTGATTGTTATGAATTTCTCAAGTCAATCTTATCAATTTCATAAACCGCCATATGACTTTCATGACTGATTTCATTTGTGTACAATAATGTATGTATGAAATGATAAAAAGCACGCCTCAAATTATTTTTTTGTTTACTCTTGGTGGATTCTCAATCCTGACAATTTCGGTACACCCGAGCTTATATACTTCCCTAAAATGTGGAAAGTATAACAGGACGAAGGAGATTAACCCCTGTAAACTATAAATTTGGAAAAGTTTTTTTTTAGTCCCCAAGGCAAAAAAGACACAAGTGATGCGCGGAAAATTTTCCCGATTTCATCACAAGCGAAGAATGGCCTGCATTTTCACCGGATCTCAACCAACTAGACTATTTTGTTTGGGGTTATGTGCTTCAACATATAGGCCCTACGAAAGGACTTACTTTAGATCGATTCAAGAAACATTTGGTTGATATTTGGGACCAAATTCCTCAGGAAATCGTGCGTGCCAGCGATAGGTTTACAAAGCGTTTGCGCAAAGTTTTCAAGGAAAAGGGCGAGAGATTCGAATTGAATTAATATGGTTTATTTCTAAAACAGGTTTCTTACAAATGAAAAATAAATGCTATGATTTGCTTGATTTGTTTTGCTGTAATCCCATTTTGTTTAAGTGACACCTATTGTGAGACACCCTGTAGATTGACAATGTGTGCTTCTTATTTCTTTTACTCTCACGGTTCTATTAGCCAAAGCAACTGTGACGACAAACGTGACGCTTCGTTGAAAAAAGAGCAAATGCAAGAGATAGCAGGCTCACGTGACAATGTCGGTACGCTATAGTCATGGTTAACAAGGAGGAGAGGAAAAATGGGCGCACTCAAAACGCAACAGTGATGCCAACGTTGCCGTTCATCAGCACATCGTTGAGTTCTGTTGGACAACTCCGAAACTCAGATGGTGTACAATTTAATCGTGAGCATACAGGGTGCGGCAGAAAATAATGCGAAAATTTGTTCTATTTCTTTCAAATCCCATTTTCAACTAATTCAAGCAATAATATCAACATTTTCGAGTGCAGTTATCTTTATAAAGTCCTTTTAAACAAATTTATTCAATGTGTCCTCCATTTTTATTAATAACATCCTCGAGCCGACGCCGGAAGCCAGAGCATGCCTTTCGGACGTAGTCCTCCGACATTGACTGCCATGTGCGTGTTATGGTTGACTTCAGGGTTTTCACACTAGGGTGTGATGTTTTGCAGGCTCGTGCTTCAACATATGCCCAAATCGAATAATCCAACGGATTAAGATCTGGACTGCTAGGGGGCCACAAATCCTTCGGCCAAAACTTCATGTTATCGTTCAACCATTGTTGGGTTCGATTGGACGTGTGACACGGCGCTCCATCCTGCTGTAGGACAACGTTTTGGTCCTCGGAGAAGTTGGCCTTCACCCAGGGAAGCACTTGGTCCTTTAAAATACCGATATACACTTCGGTATTGATTTTAACTCCAGCATCAATGAAAACAGGCGGCATTTTCAAACCGTTGGACGCCACCAAGCCAAACATCATGACACCAGCCGGATGTTTGGTTTGAAATTTGAATTTCACTTTTTCCGGAACGTTCTCCATTTTCTGCGGTGAAATGAACCGGTCCGTGCGGCTGTTGGCCACAGCATCGATGCTGAAAAGCTTTTCGTCGGAGAACAGGATTATCATTTTTTTCCTTCTTCAACAAGGAAAGCAATCTCTTGGAACGAGTCACTCGTAGTTCCTTGACCCGGTCCGTAATCAAGTGGCGTTTCACTCTGGCTCTGGAAGATGCATGCAGGTCTTCTTTGATGATTCTCCGCATGGATTTCTCCGAAATATTGGCTTCCTTTGCAAGTTTTCTTATGGAACGCACCGGGTTGCGAGCAATTTTTGCACGGACCGATTTGATCACGTTCGGCGTGCGTGCAAAGCGCGGACGTCCGCTTCCCGGCTTCCGCTGCTTAGGACCATCCTGCAGGGACTTTTTTATGCGGTAAACTGTTGCCAAATGGCACCCTACCACCTTGGCAATCTCTTTCGGCTTCTTCTGGGCGAGCAACAAACTGGTGATCACTTCTTTCGCGAACATTTTGACGAATTTGCAATAAAACAAATAGAATGTTTGGATGCAGCACTTGAAAGTAAACATAAACAAATACACTTTCGACAGAAATTAGTCACTAGCTACACGAATTAACCCAATACTCAAGTTTGAACATTTTCGCATTATTTTCTGCCGCACCCTGTAGATGAACCTCAAATGACAGGAGGAAACATGAAATTAAAAGTGATTTTAGATCAATCACATGCGAATTATTTTCAGCATAACATTTTGATAACACGCCTAAATGTGAGACGGAGCTGATTTAACGGAGGAAGAGAGCAAAAGCGGGGCAAAAGAAGCGAATCAGCAGGAAGGAAAGAAAAAACCAAAGAGGAAAACGACAACAGAACAGACCACATGGAAAGAGAGGAGGAGAGAAAAAACGAAAACAAAGGAAGAAGAAAAAAGACAGAAATCGGAGGAAGAGAAAAAGCAGAGGCAAAAGAAGGGAATTTCAGAGGAGGAGAAAGAAAAAAAAGAGGAAAAGAAACAGAAAGACACATGGAAGAAAGGAGAGAGAAAAAGAAAAAAAGGGGAAAAGGGAATTTGCGTAGTCCAAGCGTATTTGTGATGGTTTTAATGTGTTTATCATAGAATGTTTTGCGTTTCACTGTCAGCTTTCGTTTGTTTACTTGTTTGCACGGTTTAAATTCTTCGTTTTCAAAGTGTCGTGTATTGAAACAGCAGTAAAGAATTAAGGGTTCGGACACATGCTACGTAAAGAGGGTGTAACTAACTATGCGACAATTGGCGAAGCACTTTGAAATTCATCACGCGAGTGTAAAAACCATCAAAACCAGGTTTGGGCAACACTGTCATTTGGATGAACTGCTAGGAAGAGGCAAAAAAACCCGGATCTTCCAGCCCTATACTGGATCAAAAAGTGGTAGTTCCTAATTCGAGAAGAACAAATCAGTGTCGATCCGTGATTTGGGCAATAAAGCGGGAACCAGCGTCGGAATGATTCAACGTTTCAAGAAACGGAACAACCTGAAGACCTACAAGAAGCAGAAAATCGCCAAACAAAGTGCAGAACAGAATCAACACGCAGCAACAAAGGGCCCGGAAATTGTATTCGCGAGTTTTGCAACGACCGGATGCAGGTATTTTGATGAACGGTGAGACCTATATCAAAGAGCATTCAAAAACCCCTCCAGGTCCATAATATAACACTGCCATATTAGGAGAGGATGTGATAGGTCGATTGATGTGAAGAAGTTTGATCGAAAAGTGCTGGTATGGTATGCAATATGTTTCTGGGGTATGAAGCCTTCAATTTTTTACGCTACTGGAACAATCAATGCAGAAATCTATCGATCTGAGCGTCTGTAGAAGAGATTGCTGCCTTTATATTAAAAGCATAGTACGCTTCCACTGTTTTGGCTTGGTTTAGCGTCAGCGCAATACGCCGAAACAACTCTCAGTTGGCTCATGGAAGAGAGTATAGATTTGTTTGAGAAAGACATCAATCTGCCAAATTTCCCTCAGCTTCGGTTCGTCGAACGCTATTGGGCGATTGTGGTTCTTTAAAAAGCCTTGTAAAAACGTTGTGAATATGAAGGAGTTCAAAACTTTGGGCTAAGGCGTCCAAAAAATGTGATAAAACAATTGTCCGGAACTTGATTGAAAAGTGTTTGAAAAAAAATTCGCAAATTCGTGAAAAAATAATTTTTAATTTCATCCGGTTTTAACAATGTTCAAGTTCAATCCCGTACAATAAATTATTATCCATTTGTTTGAATAAAACATTATTTTATTATAAGATATGAGAAAAAAAATATTTATAATATTTTTAATTTTTTTGTGACTGGCGGGACTCTGAATAGAGTAGAAACCGCTTCGCCAGGTCTTTGATGATATCGTTGCGTACATCTTTTCGAACCATTTAAACAGCCATACACGGAAAATGTCGTCCAAGAAAACGCTGTTGCAAATGATTCGGAAGGAGCCACGTTTGAGTTTTTTGAGTCCTTTCGTCTGTTTTTTTTTTTTCAATTGTCTTTTTGTTGTTTTGTTAGTCAGTGTTACTTTTTTTAGTTGTCACGACGTTTCGCATTTTCTTCAGTCTTTTGTAGTTCAGTCCGTGAACTGTGTTATTGATGTGTTCTGAGAGTCCTCCGAAGCAGTTTTCTCGACCAAAAATAAGAAACTATTGTATTGTTTCTTGTGCGTTTGAATGATAAACTTAACTTCTTTTTGAAGAAACATTTCATCAGCCGTGCAAGAAGCATTACCATCCATGAGAGACTTACTGTCACAAAAAGTGTTACTATCGATTTGCTTCCCCTTTCTCTCAGTCATGTTCATGTCCACTGTTTAGTATGGTGTAATATCGTGCCTTTTTTTTGTGTGCCAAGGTTATCAGTATTACGTTTAAAATCTTAGTAACGTGTGTTTCTTATCTTCGTAATTTTTTCATAATTTTCTTCAGTCATTTATTGTTTGTGAATTTCTTCATCTTTTGTTTGTCTGGAGCCACTTCGTGCCATTCTTTGATTAACGTTTTCATTTTAAAAAAAATGGACTTTTTTCGGATGTTGATAAAAAAAAGGCTAAGACAGATAATTGCTTTTGATAAATTTCCCATGGGAGGTAATCATTTAAGCTAACTTGCAAATAAATTCTTCGCCCTTGCAAGCGGCTTTCCGGCAGTTAACCGGAACATTCATCATGGTGGACGAAAACATGCGTGTAGGCATGTTTTTGGGTTCTTTCTTCATTTTATTTATCTATTTCTCCTCGGTTTCCGCTTGTTCCCCGTGTTGGAGTAGATCTTTTGACTAAAGATGGCCCAGAAATTCTCAATAGGACGCAGCTGGGGGACGTTGGACAGGTTCGCCGACTTGTTTACCACCTCGATATTCAGCCGCTTAATCTCCTCCAACGATCGCTTCCGGGAGTGGGCCGACGCCAGATCCGGCCAGAAACACCGCGTCACCGCCCTTATGGTATTTCTTGATGAACGACGAGAGTTTCGGCAGGCATTTCGTACTATAAATTTCCACGTTCACGGCCGGTCCTGAGCGAAAGAAGAGTGGCTTTAGAGCATGCCCTTCTCGATCTTTGTCAGCCATAGCTTTTTTTTTTTGTATCCCATAGTGTGTAAGACGAACTTCACCTCGGAGCTCACTTGCTTCGTGGGGTAGGTAAAATACGAAGTGCCCTGCCAGTCGTTGTCATCCAGTGTGAGATAGGTCTCGTCGTCCATCACCACCGCCATTTCGCGATTCGCCGAGAAAATCGAGTTGACCATCTGATTCAGCCGCTGACGCGACGGCTTCGGCTTCAGCTCCGAAACCAGTGGACGCGACTTCCGCTTCCTGACATGTATGTTCATGTTCGCCAGGTACTTTTTTGCTGTTTGGCCGGTTAGGACCGACCTCCCAGCCAAGCGCACGCAGCGATGTAGCCACTTTTCCCTCGGTCTTCCTCTTCAGCTTCGACTTCCTTTGGAGCTTCTTGTCGCTCAAGGTCGTCGGCCGTCCGGAACCGGGCTTTTTTTCACTGCTCTGATTGTTGTCTAATAGTGCCAAGATGTTGTAGATACCAAGACGGGCGCCATCCAACTCCCACAAAGTGCCGCACGATGTCCGTTTTCGACGCGGTGGGGTGCCGTTCTTTGAACGCGCACTCTTCAGAACGGAGTTGCTTCACTGTTTTTGCCATCGCAGTTGAAGTTCTGGCTGATAAAGCTGTCGACTTTTGTCTGCTGACTCATGGGTTACTATGATTGATGCTGCATGGGTAGTTTTGTCAGTGCGGGTGAAGGTAAATCCATGATAAATCAGCAATTTTTGTCCATTTTTCTTTAATGCAAACGTTATGAGTTCCACTCCGCTAATATGAATTCCACTCTTGCCATATGCCATTTTGCGACGGATATGCGGGTGGTGCTTTTTATTCAAGGGCTGTTTTTAATAAACTCACGTGATCACTTCTATTTGATAATATGATAAAATAGTTCAGTTTGGCAGTTCTAATTTTCTTGTTAATGGTTTGGTTGCTAAGCGAATGCGATGAAAAATGTGGATTTTCTCTTCCTTCTACGACGTTGATATTTGTGATTTGAGTAGTTTTTTTTTAGCTTTCATCTTCTGTTTGCTCTGTCGAGTCCATTCCCGTGCACACTCTAAAAGCTGCGTATTCAAGAATTTAAGAATTAAATAAGCCTCATACTTAAAGACCCTTGATACAAGCATAGCATCCAGGGTTAACATTCCCACGTTGCAGTTCCTGCTGTTTGAAAATAAAAGATTGACTGCTATGTGATGTTTGTGACTTCGTACGTTTTATTCATTGTTAATTTTAATTATTTTTATTTGTTGTTGAAAACAAGCAACAAATGAATCAATTGATTGATACATCAAACTTAAATTTCCGATTTATATGAATAATTGATAATGAGATCAGTAATGGAATAGTTCCCCTGTGTGGTAATGCTTTCCAAAAGTATGCTGCTTTGTGATAATAAACTATTTCAGCATTTTCCAATTGATCTTATATGATCAAATGCAACATTTCAACTATTTTCAAATACTGTACTTGACCATTGATCACCATTTCAGAACTATAATGTTCATCGAAAAGAAGTACTAGAGTATTTTCAGAAGCACTTTTGGGCTGCATTTCCACTGATCTGGAAACACGTGTGTGCTTGTTTCCAAAATGGTTAAGAACCAGACCATGGGACCTGGTAGTTGACGTTAAACTACCTCCAAGGTTTTGCCAGTACCCAGGGAAATCAAAGTTATCGTTGTTTTTTAAGTTAAATTAATCATCTATGCATATGTTTCGGAAGCATGTATTGACATACCCTACTTTTTCAAAAATATGCATTTTTCCTCAACAATAATACGCCGATCAACGGTAGATCTTCAATTTTGCTGGTCACTGTTAATATTTAAGAAAAACTCAAGGATACACATAATAAAGATGTATATTTTTGGTTTTTCTTATGGTTGAAAATCATAAGGTTATTGATTCATTTGAGTTATGAGGATTCATGTTTTTCTATTGGTCTTTTCTATTTCTTCAATGCTATTTCCTTTTTTTGTTTTTTGTGGAGTCGTTTATATATTTCTTACCCAAATAATACAGTGCGAATACAACGCACTACTTCCGGATTGGGTACATTCAATAGATCTGGTGGAAAATCGATTTTAAGTCAACGGGTTTTCTAGTTTTAGTATTCTTCTTTCAGCTCAACTAAATTGGTTTTTATTATTTGAAGATTGTTAATAAATGCACTTTCACAGTTAATCGAAAGCCTTTGAAGCTATTTCATTTGTTTTACACTCTATATGATTGTGTGGCAAGTATAGTACAATTGTACGCTCTGCCCCCTTTCCTATAATATTCTAATACTCATTAACTTAAAAATTTGTGAACTTGAATAACAATGTTCGAGCTTTCCGTAAATGTAATTTTCAAGGTGCATTCAGCAGCAAGTTTTTCAAAAAACCATTTAAACTTCCCCTGAACGACTGCAGTAAACAATCCGCAGTTTCACGCCAATATGCCACCGTTCGTGCTGCCAAAATTTGTTTCTACCAAATATGTCTCACTTTTCCCGTTTTGACACTCAGCGTATCCTTCCACTTTTCCTAAAAACCTTTCCAGAACCGCACTTGTTATAGAAGGAACAGTTTTTATACTCAATCCAAACGAACAATAGGCATACCACACACAAAAGCATATACCTTCATGTGGCATTCTCAACCTTCGGAAAGGAAGAAAAATTTTCAACCCCATCACCCGCATTCTCGAGACTCG